>JZKD02S0270528.1:119085-159294 GCA_000966675.3 Picea glauca
TATCAGTGGCCACCCACCTTTTCCAAATGGCTCAAAACAGTTTTCTGGCCATTTTGGCAATTTACTATTTTTAGCAGGTTTTAACTTCCAGGGCCATTTTGAGGGTCCAAATGAACGTTTTTCAAGATCGAGGATCTCAATGATATCTGAAGGCATTATTGAGCCCCCAAAATGAATCTCCTCCACAATACCTTTCCAACAAGCTATCACACGCCTAAAACGGAGATCGTATGCAAAAGTTACAACCCCGGGAAGTTGATGTACTCACTTACCCAAACGGGGCCCACATGACTTTTGGCGCTTCATCTCCTAGGGTTAGGTTTTTGGATGTCTAGGACTGTTGGTATTCCCATTTATTGTAAAAGGGACTTCAGAGCCTCATTGTAATCATCTTCTTGCGAATGCGAGTAGCCGTCACATCTCTTCTCAGAGATAAGCTGCCACCATTCTAGCGAGTCTTTCACTGTGTATTTTTGCAATCTCTGTACATTTCTCTGATTAATAGAAATCATATATTACTGTATATCTATGTTTATGGTTGCATCTCGGATACATTTCTGTTATATTATTGAATATCTTCAATATCTCTGTGCATTTATTTATTATATCTCCGCTCTGATTTCATGTTGAAAATAATCCAGATCAGTCCCATAGTTGTTGTTTGAAATTCTTTAGGCGTTGTTGGAATTTGTACATCCACATTCCATGTTCAATTTCTACGTTGGCCCACCAGGTTCGAGAATGTTCTGAGAAGTCTGGGTGGGTTAACCAAAATTTCTTGAAGAGAAAGGGTTTGAACTTTGGTGTTGCCACAGTCTCTACCCAAAGATGGATTTGCCAGTGATCTGAGATGACCTTTGGTAGGATTCCTTACTCAATAATTGGGCCTTCAAGAATTATTCTCTCCGAAAGTAGAAAGCAATCTAGGGGATCAACAATGTTTTGAGTCCCTGCTCGCTTGTTGGTCCAAGTGTAAGGGTAATTCCTTGTCCATATATCTATTAGGTTAAAGTTGTCTATAAGGTGGTGAAACTTATTGATGTCTTGTTCCAAGAGTTTTAGACCCCCACTTTTTCCCTCTAGGGTGATGGTGATGTTGAAATATCCTCCCAGTATCCATAATTCTTGTACTTGTAGTGTGTTGATGTAGGCCAGACTGTCTATGAAGTGATCTTTTTCTTGGTTGAGCTGAGGGACATAAGAATTCGTTATGACTCATTCTTTTCTAGACTCTATTACTCTATAATTAGTCATAAGCGTTCCCACTATTGAAAAGTCCAATATGATGGTGGTTGGATTCTAGAGGATGGATAATCCCCCTGCTACCCCTTTGGAGTCAATGTAGGTGAAGTTGCAATGCCTCCAACATCTTATGAAAGTTTCTTTTTCCATACTACCTGCACTTTTGGTTAAGTGAAGCAGTAATATATCAGTGTTTTCTGATTTAACACAGTTTCAAAGAATCATTTACCTGGATATTCCATTGAGACCTCTAATGTTACAAGTCATGATATTCAACATATTTAATTGTGCGGTGGGTGGAAAAATCCTTCCAAGAGGCGTTGTATTTTCTCCGAGTTAATCATGAAGTTGCTTACCTCTTTGATTAATTGTTGTGTCATCTTACACCTCCATCTCTTTCTTTCTTTCTATTTCCTCTTGGGATCTAGGTCGGGATCCAGGTGTACATCGAGTTTTGAGGTGGCTCCTGCTGTGGAGCCAATGAAGACTTTGTGGAATTTTCTGATTTCTTCCACCTTAATGGATTGTAGTTATTTTTGGTTGAAGGCGTCCTCTATCTTATCTAGGCAATGTCTGCGAGCTCCTTTTCATCTATTTTCATTATGATGTCACCGTCATCCTACTTTTGGATTGTTCATGGTGTTCTGCAAGCTTGGGGATTCTAAACCAAGATCTGTTCTAATACTATCTCAAGGGTTTTCTTTTCCTTACCGGTTCCTTTGCCCGGTTCCCTTGTTTTATGAGGTTTTTCCACCTCCTCTGCGTTTGGTAACTTGTTGAGAGCATCAAAGGATTTTTTGGTTGGGATTCACTTATTACTTGTCTGCTTTGGTTTTTTTTTATGTGTGCTTCTTGTGCCCTTTCTCCTAGGTGAAACCATCTTACTGTGTTTCCTCCATTGTTGGTTGTATTGGTGCATTGAGGGGGCAGTCTCTGAAGAGATTCCCATGTTCATGGCAATTTCGACATATGAAGGGGATGTGCTCATATTCAATGGTCTATGTCTATTCTTCGTCTTGATACTCTATGGTAACATATCCTGGTAGGGATTTTGATATGTTCATGGAAACGTAGATTTGAGCATAGGACGTGTATTTTTGTTGCTTCGTGGCCTATTAGGATTTGACATATCTTCCTAGAATGTTTCTTATTCTTGTTAGGATCTCCTCTAGACAAAACTCCTGAGGGAGGGAATACAAGCATATCCAGACTGGGGCATGGGAAAATTCTCCCTTCTTTAGGAAGAAGTGATATGTCCAAAACCACATATATAGCCCCGTCAAGTTGTAGAAGTATGGACCATTTTTGAAAACCCTGTTCTTGTCCTCCAGGTTGAACAATATGATTGTGAAGAATCCTTTTGAGCTTAGTTGGATTTCATAGTCCCCTTTTGGGTTCCACCAGTGCTTTATCCATTTTATGAGATCCTTCTTAGATGGAGAGATCCCTAAAATTCTTCCTATCAAAGCATAATCTTTCATAAACTGCATATGTTCTCCTACCCTTGTGGATTTTATTACATATTTCGTAGTTATTGGTTCTTGTGGTATGCATTTACTTGGTACCCAGTTCTGAGATGTATTTGGATGCGACGAATTGACTTTCATATCCATACTTTTCCCATTTCTTTGTTCGTCTTGTAGCAGGTGCTCTCTAAGGTGCAATGACAATTCAAAAGAGGTTCGCCTGGATCTGACTCCATACACCTCATTCACAATAGCGTTCCTGTATGAGGGATTTTTCACCCCTTTGTCTGAGGTCATGCTCCATGGGCATGACCGACCAAGATCACGGGTACAATATTGTGTTGTTTTATGCAGAGGAGGGCCTGATGTTGCAGTAGGAAACACATGCAATTTGTAGAAACCCTAGCCATCATTTCTCTCTACTTCGCCAATTTTTTACATTAAATATGACTAAATTCACTTGTTGATTGATCATTAGTTTCATGTTATATTTTTTATTTTTTTGGATTTCCAATATTCAATATATAAAAATCTAAATAATATTTTTGTTAGAATTAAAATAAATTATATATATATATATATATATATATATATATATATATATATATATATATTATTAGAACTATAATAAATTCTCTATATATTTTTAAATCCAGTTTGTATTTCAACTTTAAACTATTATTACCTCTAAAACCTCATGAATTAATACTTCTTCTTTGTTAATATCAGTGCATTAACATAGCTTCTTTGTTCTTCTTCTTTGGCATTAACATAGGTTTTTATTTGTCCTTTGTCAGTGTCAATGCGAAACACAACGTTCAATCAAATTTCAATACACTAATATGCATAACTACCACAGCCCATGCATTTAACACTTCTACTCTAAAAATGTCAATTAATAAATCTACTTGATGTTGATTAATTAATAAATCATGTTTATGCCAGTTAATAAATTATTCCATAACGTTATACTTGTACTCACAACCTCATCGGCTTCATCACACAACCTCATAGGCTTCATCACACGTTACAGATATAGAAGAGAACCTTTCTAGTTTCATTTCCATATAGCAACGGAGAACCAACCGATCAGCGCATGGGCTTCAACTTTAGCACACCCCTCAACATACATTACAGATAAAGAGAAGCACCCCTTCTAGTTTAATTTCCATATCCTACTCGAGAGCCAACCCCATAAATTTTTTGTTACTAAAAAAGTTAACCATGTATCAAAAGGACGACCAACAAAGAAGTTGAACATACCATACTTAGCCGAAAATCGTAGATACAAAGAAACCTCATCATGTTCGCTACCACTATCGACCTGAATCTGCACAACTTACCGGTAAAAAATCGGTGTATAGTTGAGTCCATTAATGAAATCTCTCTTGCTAATTTTGTGCCACTAGATGTTTGCTACCATTGTCCTGACTCTCTATTTGCAGTTTTAAGCTAAGGCTTTCCAAATTGGTCCAGTGTTACTCAAACCAATATTTACAGAAAGGCATATGAAAATAAGACGTTCTTAGTCCCTGCGTCCATCAGGGACTAACATTCGCCTCCAAAACCTTTTGACCGTATATCAGTTCACCAAACACTTAGAAATCGAGAGAGCATCCATTTCACAATATTAACACACAATAATAGAATGTATTATAGAGACAAATGGAGGTTACATATATAGCATGCATATCACTGACTCCTACCAATCTAGATCTTAAGAAAGTGGATCTGATGAGCTAAAAATAGTAAACCTAGAAACTCACAGTTACCACAGCTATAAGGCTAACTCACAGTTACAATAGCTGTAAGCATTATCTCTTACTAAAGTAGGCTTTATTATAACACCCTCGCTTAATGCTTACTTTATAAATTACAACACAAAAGATTACAACACTAGAGCTTTCATCTGTCTGTCTGATTTGGTCTTCCTCAGCACTAAAACTCACTCTGCAATCACCCGGTTTCCTCTCTTTCTTCTCCACACATTCGAGCTACCCAATGACACATTTAAAATCAAAATGATTCTAACCATCATTGTAGCACTTGTATAATGGACAATTTGACAACTCGGCTCATCGGAGCTTCCATGATAAAAGGTGCCAATTATTGATGCATTCTATTAACTTTCCTTCATCTGTCGGATTTTTGCTTTCGGCTATCCTTCAGTATATAGAAGAACAGTTTGGATACTAAGTGTCTTAAACATTCCTTTACACAAGGTGACTTCCAATAAAAACATTGTACTTGAAACTGGGGCTACCATCTTGCATCAAGATACAAGCTCTTATTTTTACATAAACACTTATATAAAAACTTTAAACTCACCACACACCACACATAATAATATATATAACATACACAAATCACATCACACTATATGTAACACTACAAAAAATCTACCAAACCAACTCAAACACTTGCCGAACATAAATTCCACCCATTGCAACAGGAATCAGAGTTTCGGCAGAGAGAAAATCGAACCCTGTTGTCAACGCCAAAGCATATCTGGATCTCTTTTCTTCCACACAACTGTCACTGATCAATGAATGCACAGGCGTCTAACCTCTCACAGTTTGATCAGTGAATATCTAGGCAGCAATACCCTTCTTAGTTCTCCTACGTGGTGGTCCTTTATTCACAAGGAGAGTCTCCCATAGCAATCTCACAAAACACACATAAAATTTAGAAATTCAAACCCTCTAACCTAATCTACTCCTATAGTGGAATCAACTTATCACTCTTTTCTCATCTTCGATCCCCTCTCGTGAGAGAGTCAGGGCGGTCCTTGCTCTGATACCAACTTACAAATCAAGAGAGCATCCATTTCACAAGATTAACACACAATAATAGAATGTATTACAGAGACAAATGGAGGTTACATATATAGCATGCAGATCACTGACTTCTAGCAATCTAGATCTTAAGAAAGTGGATCTGATTAGCTAAAAATAGTAAACCTAGAAACTCACAGTTACAATAGCTGTAAGGCTAACTTACAGTTACAACAGCTGTAAGCATTATCTCTTACTAAAGTAAGATTTATTCTAACACAAACTTCATCCATTTAACCAAAGTTTTCTTATATTAGTTCATCCACATTTATCCCTTTAACCAAAGTTTTTGGAAAATGAGTTTATTATTATATTTTTTTTTAAATTAAAAAGGATTTTTGTAATTATTAAAAAATCATATTTAGTGTTTTCATTCGTCTTTAGGGAGGTGATGGGACTATTGTTAAGGTTTAATATATTATTAGGTCTCTTTCAATTTACTAGATAATCATAGCATATATAGGATCACTGAGAGAAACACAATCACAAGAGTACACAAGCATTTATTCTAAGAAACCCTCTAGGGGAAGAAAGCCCAACAAAACTTGTTTAATATAGATTCAATAACCAAGTACAGTTCTAGAATAACTCTCTCTCTATGAGAGACAAACCACCATGATGCTAGACCATAAAATCCAATGCCAAGACAATAAACCAAACACTATAGAATGCCATCTTCCAAGCAATGCGCCTCTCTCTATTCCTTTTCCCAGCAATTGGTAACTGTAGCTTCCTTCTATACTTGCGTAGTAGATGAGTGAGTTGAGTGTGTGTGTAAACGACTGGTTGGATTCCTTTATTTATACAAACTCGCAAGTGTTGAAAGGAGGTGTCTCTTCACTGGCAGGGCCGACTTGTCTTTCTGGGTGGTTAGAACCACTTTAATTTTCCTGGGGGCCAAATTCTTAATTTGCATATTACAATTAGGGTTTGACCAATCCACAAAAGTAGATTTGGTCAATTACAAATCCCGAAATGATCAATCCACAAAAGGGAATTGATCTAATGAATAATAGATAAATAATAAATAGAATATTATTTGCAGTTACACAATATTTCAACACTCTCTCTTAACAAGAAGGATATTCATCATCAACTGAACAATATCATCTCAGAAATATCATGAACTGGATAATCAACATCAATTAAATAACAATATCAACTCGACAATATCATCAACTAGGTAAGAGCATCAATATAGAAAACATGAGGCATCAATATAATTCACTTGGTCATCTCGCATCACGATCACTGACTGGTTCTCCATGAATCCATATTAAATAAATAAAAAATCTTTATCTTCGCACAGAAGATACTCTTTCTTTATTTCATCTTCACGTAGAAGATACTATTTCTTATCTTCGCAAAGAATATATCTTATCTTCACACAAAAGATATTCTATGAGTTTTTCCATTCATGTTATGTTCTCCCTTCTCTTGTAGTCATCTATCTCACCCATCCACTGGGGAGGACTACTACCATAGCTTCACTCCTAGTCATCCCACATGAACTAGAGAAGATAAGATGCTAGCCTCGGCAAGACTAGACTCCCTTTCCATGATCCATGTAGGATAATGACGTAAACCTCAAGAGCCAACTAACCATTCCACGTGGTCAAGGTTTGTGTTCCAGGCTACTCAATCCTTGGCCAAAGGAGAGTATCTACCTGCTGCCCCTTGGAGAAACATCCACACTCCACTCTATGAGGGTGGTCACACCCCTCTCTACGAGCGTATTCTATCATGTCCCTAGAGTATCCAAATCTCAACACTTGGACAGAGGCCAACCTTGGAAAAAATCTCATTTCCCTTCTCTACGAAGGCCTCTTCATTCTTGATGAAGGTCTCTTGTCTTTTCCTTCTCTATGAAGGTCAACCTGTGGGATTTCTCATTCCTTCTCTATGAAGGTCTAGCTATGGGATCTAAAAAAATCTCTCATGGTCCAAAATATTTCCATGGTATAATGCCATGCTACCCATCTATTGGGAACCATCCATCTACTTTCCTAACTTCACCAAATCATGATTCTCCATTTTGAACTTGAAGACATAGCTCCTTCTTGCACCAAACTAAGAGCTTCTTAATCATCATCCTTGAAGTTCTCTTCTGTAAATTTTGGGTGCCTTCTTGAGTTCAAAGATTTCTTTATTTCTAACTTCATGCTAGATCAACCTTCTCCCTCTACATCTATAAGAACGATAGTGGAGCAACCTGTAGTAACCTGCATCTCATCAAATATATCTGAGTATCCATCTTTCTCTTCATATTGAACATTTATGTTCTGCATCTTTAGGAGCCTGCTACTCCAATATAAATACTAGATATTTCCTAGTCTTTATTGACTGTCAGCATATCATACATCCTTCTCATGTTGTCTAACTTCTGAAATAAATATTTTATCTCTTTATTTATCCTCTTGTTTGATACTTCCTTCATAAGTCTGCATAGACACTGAAATAAAATGAGGTTAATTAACATTCTCACAAAAATATAACTTGCAATGATAAATTATTAAAGTAAACAAGATACTAATAATAAACATGAGTACTTATCTTTTTTTTTTTGTGTGGGGAGGCTCCATAGACTCCAGCATTTTCTATCTTTCTTGAGATCAACTATATTCAACTTAAAGTACACGATCCTCAATTTCTACTAAAGCTTTCTTTGAGGGAGGAGATTCCTCTTCCTCTGCCACATGTGGTTGATGCTTTCTTTTCATTCATATAATCGGGTTAGGGCATCAAACATTTCTTTTGGAGTCTTCTTTGATGCCACTTGAGGAATCAAGTGATCTTTGATAGAATATGCAATGATTCTATTGGCTCTAACTTTATCTTTTTGGTGTGTTTCTTTAGCTGCAACATTTGCGGGTTCTGGTACAGTCTCATAATGAATCTTACTAGTTCATTCTCTTGAAGAATGAGTGAGATCTTATAATTCTAGTCACATAATTTTTCCACGACTTCTAGCTTGTCAACAAGCTTAGTGCTTGCAGACATCTTTTACATGGAGCTAGGAAAATGACCAAAAAATAAAAAATGCTCAAAATTGAATTTTTATCTTACAAAGAGGTGCGCTTGGCTAAGGCAATTATCCTGGTGTAGTTAGTTTATGAAAATTTCAATTTATGACCCTTGAAACTAGACCAATGGATTTTTGGACTGGTGCTTCTGGTTTTCTGGTACTTCTGGTTTTCTGGTACTTCTGGTTTCCTGGTACTTCTGGTTTCCTGGTACTTCTGGTTTTTTAGTACTTCTAGTGCTAGTGAAAACTAGGGTTTTACTTTCCGCGAGTTCTATCCACTGAAAAGGTGCATTAAAGGTGTCAATGAGTTCCTCAGTCTAGGGCGTACTTTTCTAAATGATCTTTGGATTGAAATTCCTCTTCAATAAAAAGCCTTAATTTTCTTGTACGACAACAGGGACGTTTTTCTTTTTCCTGTGGAAGATTCTCTCTTCAACTTATCTTTCATACAATGTTAAGGTTTAATATATTATTATGTATCTTTCAATTTAATAGATAACCATAGCATATATAGGATCATTGAGAGAAACACAATCACAAGAGTACCCAAGCATTTATCCTGGGAAACCCTCTAGGGGAAAAAAACCCATCAAAGCTTCTTTAATATAGATTCAATAACCATTTACATTTACACATTAACTCTCTCTCTATGAGAGACAAACCACCATGATGCTAGACTAGAAAATCCAATGCTAATACAATAAACCAAACACTAGATAATGTCCTCTTCCAAGCAATGTGCCTCTCTCTCTTCCTTCTCGAGGCAAATGGTAACTGCAACTTCCTTTTGTACTTGCGCACTAGATGAGTGAGTTGAGTGTGTGTGTAAATGAGTGGTTGGATTCCTTTATTTATAAAAACTAGCAACTGTTGAAATAACGTGTCTTCTCACTGGCAGGGCCGACTTGTCTTTCTGGGTCGTTAGAACCACTTTAATTTTCCCGGGGGCCAACTTCTTAATTTTCATATTACAATTAGGGTTTGACCAATATGAAAAAGGGAATTCGGTCAATTACAAATCCCAACATGATCAATCCATAAAAGGGTATTGATATAATGAATAAAAGATAAATAATAAATAGAATATTCTTTGCAGTTACACAATATTTCAACAAATAGCCCTGGTGGTGAGATTTTCTATTTAAATATTTGTCAGATTACAAAAAATAATTTAAAAAAGAAAATTTATAATTATTTATGATTGGCCAGTTTGGAGGCTCCATCATAAGGCTCTTTGCATACTGACAGCTCAATAATCAATCATCATGTTATATTCACGTTATCTGCAGATTGTGAGTGTAGACCTTTGAGAGATCAATGCATTTGATGCAGTTCTTTGCAGTCGATGCTATGAGTCTGCTCCTCACCGCCAAAAATACAATTGATGCAGTGCTCTGTAGTCGATGCTATGAGTATTATCCTCACCGCCAAATTGAAGTATGCATGGTCGATTTATGTTGGGCTCTAGGCTCCCGAATTGTTAGCAGAAGCATTGTAATGCATATCAGGTAAAAAAATATCGGATATGATTCGGCTCCACATTGCCTCAATCTATCACCTCTGCTCTTTGTAGGGCAGTCTAAAAATGCTACAATCGATGCCTCCTCTGGTTGCAATGAGGAAACCTGCATGCATATGACCAACTTCTTGTGTCATCAGTGCATACATTTTCCTTAATTCTCCTGACTTCTTCAACAATCAAATTCTTCAATAGCCATTGAAGCTCAATGATGGTTCCCTCGTCGTTCTCGGTGCCATGTCTTCATTCCCTGGTTTGGGTGCCATTCTATGCCATGGCCATTTCCGATGAGATGGAAAGTAAGAGAGGAGCCACCAATAATGCTAGTCTTTCTGTATCTGCCAATGGGTGTGTCTTATTGTCTATATGTCAATGGGTGCATCTTACTACATTCTAGTGCATCTCTTGCCTTCTTTTCATTCAATTTTTAGACAATCCTCCTATGCCATAATTAAGTACAAGCATTGGTGCACTGTTGTTTTTTATTGTATTAGTGTTTGCTAATATCTAGTAGAAACATAGGGTAGTGTTTAAAAAAACGATAACTAGGTGACATTTTTATTACCTGTATTAAGAGAAGGGGCACATTGGAAGTTTTAATGTTGAGCCTGAATATTGCTTGAAATCAGCAGGACCTGTGTAGTAAAAAATCCCTTCGATTGAGCTCTGATCGAAATTTCAAGTGAAACTAAGGATCTACTTTCGAATCACTGGTTGAGTTTTTCCCAATGGACACCCACCCACAATGGAACACAATCAGCTTCTCCTCAGCTCACTTCAAGTCCAAAGAAACCCAAAATTTACCCAATACATTTCCCAAGTTCATACCGGTTCATACCACAATTTCGACCTTGCCGACCCTTGTAAACCGTAATCTCCAGCTACAGATTCAAAACCCAAGGAAATTATTCTTCTAAAGGTTCACAAGCTATGAATGCTCAAGATGAAAGTTGGCCAGCAAGTTCTAGACATCAAGGGAAGGGGAAGGGGCATCGATGGAAATGAGCGAAACCGCCACTATATGAAATGGGAATCAAATTGATAATCATGGATAGGTGGCATTTATTCCTTATGATTGTACGAAACTACTTTTCTCTCTCTTGTTTTTCTTCAAACGCATCAAGATTATGCTGAACTTATGTTCTCATGGTTATTCTTATGAGCATATTTTTTATAAACCTAATTTTCACCTAGCCTGCATACCTGGCCTCTGGCCCTACTAGTTGCCATTTTCTTGAGCCAAGCTCTTCTAAAAAGTCCTCTTTTTTGAGCCACACGCACCCCGACCTTCTATAGCCCATGTATGAAAACATTGATACGCTTGCAGGCCTTCTACAACACGCATATACTGACAAAAGCATGAAAAATGGAAAGTTGCAAATGGGAAACATAGTTTCGGGAAATTGCTAAAACAGTTTGATTTCCTATGGCCAGTCATTCAACTGGATAATTACCTATAAAAGAATGGGTAGGGGTCCCATTTGAAAGAATAAAGAATGATAGTATACGAACTCTGCCCAAATTTATCCCCCCTTTGCTCCAATTTCCTTCAATTGTATTGTGAGGTTGAGTAGTTGGTGCATTGTGAAGAGGAGCCCAAGACCAGGTTCGAGGAGCAGTGTTGGTCACATATTGTAAAGTTTACTCTTGTGAAGATTAATAAAAAAAGGAATACATTTTTCGTCCCACCATATCATGTGTTCCGATTGTGTATTTATTTTATGATATTGTCACATCTAACCCAACAATTAGTATATGAAATGCATGTTTGCAGCTCTTTGTTTGTCCATGTGTGAATGCAATTCATCTTTGGGAGGAAGTCTGTAGTAAAGGATAAAGTGAAAGAGAAGGGATTGACATCAAATGAAGGATTTAAGGTAGAGTTACCTAATCTTCTTTGCACATTTGTATTGCATGAATGTGAGGTTTTGTGTTGGGAGAATACGAAATAACAAAGGCCTTTAAACGGTCATTTTCTACATGCATGATTAGATCCCTTAAATGCTAAGTCCGTAAGCAGGATTTCCCACTCACATCAGAATTCGTGACTCCACTGGGGAGACTCTAGGGTTCTTTGGGGATTTTTTATTGGGTATTTTGAAATTTGTTTTACTGCCTTTTTTGAGTTTCTGCAAGAAGTCTGAGTGTTCGGGGGATCTGGTTCTCAATACCAGTCTTCCCTTCTCTGCTTACCAGACTATTTCCTTTTTGTTTTTGAGAGTCTTAAGAGGCATACACACCCTGCAGTGGGACAACATGCATATGCATGCGCCCTGCCTTTAGTCATCCCGCGTATGTACGCTTGCTAATGAAGTGCTAGCTGCATATCTGAGAAGCCAGGAAATCCTTCTTAGGAAGTGGCAATCATCCTCTCCCCTGCAGAAGTAATCCTTCTCAGGGATCTTCTGGGTCCTTCTAAGTCTCTTATTGAACAGTCCATAGTTAGGTAAAAACCTCAGGATTAGCTTTGTTTTGCTATATTTTTCTTGCCTCTTTACGTTAAAGTAAGTTTTTTTTTGTACCTTTAAGGGGTGTTAGCGTTCAATATCAGTATCATCTGTTGAAGCTTAGCTTCTTCTTTTCTTGTTCTTTTGAAGGTTTTCAGACGCACACGCAGCCTGCAGTGGGCCTGCACGCATGCACATGCACCCTGCCATTCTATATTCTGTGTATGCATGCTAGTTGTTGAAGAGACAGTCGCGTACCTGTCCAAAAAAGTTTTTGTAGGTATTCATCCTCGTCGCTATCAAGTTTTTACTCCCCAGGGCCTTTTTTGTCTGAATGTGGTCTCCATCACAACAACTTAGCCTAGGTTTGGACTCTATTATGTCTTTCTTTTTCATTCAAAGTCTTCTTATGTTTCTTTGTTAGGTTTTTTGGATGAGATAGTGAGTCAGTCTGATCTCCCTTCTTGGTTTTCAGTATCTCCCCATGGTCAGTGGTTAGCCAGAAAATTTTCTTGGCCTTGTCTTGTCTTGGATTTTTTACCGTCTTTTTCTTCAGAAAAGGAGAAAAGATTCCAGCATTAGTTTTTCTTTTTTTTTTTTTAGGCACAATAAAAAAGAAGTAGAAGTTCTCTTTGTTTGGTTGAGTAGTCAAGTGTTTGCACAGATTATCACGAAAAAGTTCATTTTCATAAGTTCTTGGCTTACAATAAGTAACTTGTACTCGAGTGAAAGGTTGTTTTCAGTTTTCTGTCAAAATATCTTAGAAAGAAATTTTGAAAAGTTGGTTAAAGTAAATTTTTTTTGAAGAAGTAGTTTTGTTTTAAGAACTTTGCATGTTCTTCTTTTCCTCACTATAAAACATCATTGGTTTCATTATCATCTCCTATGAATTTAAAAACAACCACTAAAATAAACGTTTAAATAAAATCTGTTAGAATTTATCTTTTGTAGGGTACACCAACAAGTCTAGGACTAGAGCCTTGATTTAGGTTGGAGAGGAAACTCTTCAAGGATGCCAAACACAAACATAAGAGTATGAGCTAGGGAGTGTTTAAAGTCCAGTTACTATGAAATTTGTCTGGGACCCCCCTCTAACACAGGGAATAAACATGAGCTCGCATGCGAAAAGATAGAGGAGATAACCCCTCCAAAACCGGACCAAGCATAGTGGGGACCGCATATACAGGGCTTGTCCTGGGATTCCGTCATTATCACTTTCCATGAAGCTTCATGGGTCTCGAATCCATTCGAGGTCCTCAGTTGTCTTCCAGAATACTTTCTCTCGATACCTTGGATAGGTTTCGGGCTTGATGGGCTACTCATTGCGGTCCACCCAAATGTCGATTGTACCCGCCTAGCAATTGTTCGCGAGTTGGTAACCTAGTTGCCTATCATTCTAGTGACTTATATGGGTGACTGCGGGGGTATACTGTGGTACCTAGGATAGACATTGGGCCACAATTTGCAGAGTATACCTGAAGGGTACTTCCGTATTTGAGTTGCACTTGCATCGGTAAGTTTCTCTAGTGTTGGTTGTTGTAACTGTTCTTCCAACTAGCTAGTAACTGCCTGTTTTATCTCATAGGAATTTTTTGATAGAGTGTGTTTATTTCTCAATTGATTAGAAAGGCCTTAGTGTGTCTCTGATCTTCTCACACAGTGGAGCATCAGGAGCTCCATCGGTCGAGAAGGATTTTTGGCCTACCACCGGTTGATCTGGAGCCACCCCCACCGCTGCTAAGTGAGAAGCTAGACCATCAAGGGTCGTTTGAAGAAACTAGGCCATAGGTAATTGTGTCCAACCCACGTTCAAGAGAAGAACATATCATCCTGGAGGAACCAACCATCACTAACCTTGGAGTGCAATCCCTTGGCCCTAACAACCCTCCAATTACAGATCTTTCGGCGCCCATTGTTGTACATGTCTATCCTTACGAGCGTTTGGAAGTATCCCAAGTGAAGATGGAACCAAATCCCGCAACTTCTTCAGGGAATTCTCATATTCAATCTACAAATCTCACAACTGGGGGTGTTCCACCTCCTAACCAACTGTTGCTAGTCCGAGCCACTGTGGTCTTGACTACCTCTCCTTCAGGCAATGGTCTGCTCCCATATTTGGCGGCGATCATTGCTTTGTTGTCTCAAAATGTGACAGGCCCTCTGTTCACATACGTAATGCCTAGATTTGATCCAAATGATGTCCTTTTTCACTCCACTCAACCAACTCTAAGTCTATGGGTAGGGAGTTCAAACACTCATCTGCAAGGATCTACAGGGGGAATTCTAGCTCCTTATAATGCTTTCCCTTATGGAGGGGGTCACATACCTCCTTCATTCCCTACACTCGGTGGTTCTCATGAGAAATCCGTTGGGCCATGCATGAACTATGGTTAGTATCGAGTGAGTAGTCAAGGAATGCCTTCTAATAGTTAGCTGGTAGGTTTGACACCATTGTCTTTGTTCGGTGAATTTGCTAACAATTCTTTCTCATCCATTGCTTTCCCCACCGAGGGCAACCCCGATTATGGACAACCAAATCCTATGCAGGGTACTATTCCTGCATAGTGGGAAAACCCAGGATTCCCTTCCCCCCAAGGACCTTGGAATCCTTGGCAAGGTTCAGCTTCCTCATCATGGATGTCGATAGGGGGCAACCCCTTCCAAAGTCACTAGAACCCGGGACAAGGTTCAACACCTATGCCCGTCGGGTCGACAGGGAGCATCCCCTCTCAAAATCCTTGGACCACAATGCAAGCCCAACCTCCTTTGTCCCTCTATGGAAGTCAGTCGACGATGCCTCAACAAGCGCAAAATTAGTATGCTTGTCCTGGACAAGGTTTTTACCAGAATCCTGACCAATAACCAAACTTTTCCTGGCAACCTGGTGCCAGTCAAAATCCAGGCCCATTTTTCCATGGTCATAATCAGCATCCCAAACTACTGTTCCTGGCAACTTTGCATTTTCCTGACTTAACAGGTTGTTGAATGACCCCATCTATCATGATCCATGTTGGCCTCCTATGCTGACCAAGTTGCCTTCGGACATTCCCAAGTTCGAAGCCAAACCTAACGAAGGTCCAGGCGATCATGTGACTACTTTTTATCTCTAGTGCTCATCTAACTCATTGAAAGACGACTCCATCTAGTTGTGCTTCTTTCAACGCACTCTCATAGGGAGTGTTGCAAAATGGTACATTGAGCTCAACCGCTCAAGATACTCTTCCTTCGACGAATTGGCAATGGATTTCTTAAACCGTTTCCAATTACCTGTGAGATACAATGTCGGCACTGAATTGTTGTCCAACTTTGAGCAGACCAAGGCGGTCCATATCTCTGATCACATCCGAGAATGGAGACGTCGGAAGAGTTTGATAAAAGTAACACTCCCACCAGAATTTTTGTTGGAGTGATTCGTTAAGTCTTTCATACCCTAGTTATCCAAAGATGTAGTGACATCGAGAGTCTTTTCTGAAGAAGACGTGATAATGAGAGCTCAACAGCTTGAGATGATATACTCACAATCTGGCTTATTTTAGGAAATATTTCCAAATGCGCCTAGGTCAATTCTTGACAAAAACAGACAGAGAGATGGACTGCATGCCGATGGTATTGTCAGTTCAACACAATCTAAGACCATTGATCCACTATCAAAATAATTGGAACAATTTTCGATACAAAAAACAACGACCAGTCAGACCACAGGTCCGGCTGCTCCCCCTACCCAAATGTCAGATGTACATAGTGTACAATTGACAAACCCGAAGGCCAAACAGCAACCCAAAGGGAAGAAGAAACAACGAAAGAAGGGTAAGGGCGATAAGAAACCTACCAATAATGCTCTCGGGGGAAACACTGAAAATAAAATTTTGAAGTATCCGTGTAATCTATGCACAAAAGACCACCCAACTTATCAATGACCTTGGCTCGCGGAGGCCCAAAAGTTATTGGCACAACAAAAACCTGATGTGTTAACGAACCCATTCCAACATGGGAAAAATTTAACTCAAGACTCGGTGAGCATGGAATGGGGCAGTCAAGGACCTCCTCCGTCTTCGAGTAATCCCTCATCCGCGAATGTGTACATGATGAAAGGTGATGCATACATATAAACCAAAGTGTAGGATTACAGAATGCCTAGCTCCTCTGAGAAGAGTAGAGATTCCCCCTCTTCCTCTCCAAATTGAGAAGGCGCTGGGAGAAACAATGACACACATCCCAAAAGGTGCATTCAATAAAGATTCTCACAAATTGAATGCAAGGGACGCTCAAAACTACTTTGTGGTGGAGGATTTGTCACAAAACCCTTGTGCAGTGTCTGCTTTGGAAGTCCTCCAAAGTTTCCCTTCCCAGAGAAAGGATATGTTAGCTGCTTTAGGATCTGCTGAGACTTGTAATCTGGGCACGATCATGCTTGATACGACTGAATTAAAACCTCGTCTCCATTACCATGTTGTGTTTCAAATAGTAGTGGCCTATACCACAAAAAATTTTACACGAAACATTTTTCGCACAATGGTGTATGAGGGTGCCTTGACACACGTAATGTATTTGGAGTGTTGGAAGGCCATAGGCCAGCCTATTTTGTCTCCATCACCAACTCTTCTTACTACTTTCGATGGTCATTCTTTCTGACCACATGGCATCATTCCCTCTTTCCCTGTGCAGTTAGGGGGGAAAACCATGTGCGTCGAAGTTGAAGCAGTCGATGCTCAACTCGACTATAATCTTCTATTATGAAGGAGTTGGACTTATGCTATGGAAGAAGTGGTTGTTACTGCTTTCCGGGTCTTGTTGTTTCCACATGAGGACCATATAGTGACCATTGATCTGTTGTATTTCTCTCATCTTGACCCTTCATCGGGGGCATCCACGGTCCTGATGATCGACAACCCTCAACCCGACATCGTCAACATAGGGGTTGGTTTGTGCCCACCTTTGATGGTTACTTTCGATTATCCGCCCCCTCTCGGCGATATTAAGTTCGTATCAAACCAGCCTAAGGTTGAGATTTTTCAAGTCTCATTGTTTCGTACAACTTACTTTCATGATCCGTGGACTCTTCCTTCCCCATCAAACATGATGGAAGGGACATGGAACCATGGAATGGCCATACCCTTGTACACGGCAGAATTTGCATACTTTATAGTCCAACAAGCTTTCGTCAACCCTGATCTGACTCCCGCACAAGAGTTAGATCATATTTGAGAGCCTACTTAGGCTCAAGGTTCCCTTGGAAATACTGATTCTTTAGACTTCGTCATGCCCTCCAACGAAGCAATCATAGAGGCAATGACTAGTCCAAACAAACCCTGGGATGATCTCCATCACAAATCTTACTTCCTCCCAGAGTTAAGAATAATTGAAGTAGGATAATTTACTTTGACTATGACTGGAGATAGGTCTTGTCCTATCAATCCCTTGGCTATATACGCAGTTTATGCCAAGGGTAATATGGTATCCATTGTTGAAATGATACCTATTGATATCTCCAGAACCCTTGGCATCACAGAGAATGTCCTCGTCGTAGCTAATTGCTCCCCCGAAGAGATTCAAATCTACACAGATTTATTTAAATAATTCTGTGACGTTTTTTCTTGGTCTTATGAGGAAATTCCACGCATCGATCCAAGAATTGTTGAACATGAAATCATGACTTATCCTAATGCTAAGTAGGTCCGGCAGAAGCTTCGTCCAGTCAAACCTAGGAAAGCAACAACTATCAAAGCTGAAGTAGAGAAACTTCTTAAGGAAGGTTTTATCTACCCCATTCACTTGACTCAATGGGTGTCAAACCCCGTTCCAGTCGATAAGAAATAGGGTACGATTTGCGTTTGTATGGATTTTTGTGATTTGAACACGGCTTGTCCAAAGGATAATTTCCCCACACCATTTATTGACCAGATAGTCGATGAATTCATGGGATGGGAGGCCTTTTATTTCATGGATAGTTTTTCGGGCTACAATAAGATACAGATCAAACCCGAAGACCAAAACAAAACTTCTTTCATTTGTCCGTGGGGTACATTCGTTTATGAGAAGATTCCTTTTGGTCTGAAAAATGTTGGAGCTACCTTTCAGCGGGCCATGTCTTTCTCTTTCCACGATCTCAAACATATAGTTGAGGCTTAACTTGATGACTTAGAATCACGATATTGTAAGAGAGTTGATCATCCTACACACCTCAGACTCATCTTTGAACAATATCACTACTAGCAGATTCACTTGAATCCAAACAAGTGCAGTTTCTGCGTTACGTCAGGTCGTCTGCTAGGTTTCATAGTTTTGACAATGGGGACCATGGTCGATCCTCTCAAGGTTGAGGCAATAGTGCAGTTGCCTCCCCTACGCACGATCATTCAAATTCAAAGTTTGCAGGGAAAAGCAAACTTCTTAGGGCGTTTCATTGCAAACTATTCCGAGATCACAAAGTGCTTTATGCATTTACTCAAGAAGGATGTCCCTTTTCATTGGGGTGAAGTTGCTCAGTGCTTGTTTGATTCTTTGAAATGCACTCTCACGTCTGCCCCTTTTCTTCGACCACCCAATTATAATAAAGAGTTCTTATTATACTTGGCTGGAGCAGAGTCGACCATTGGTATGATCCTTGTTCAGGAGGATGATGTGCTTTCTGAGTACGTAATCTATTATCTGAGCCGAGGCTTGGTTGGACCGGAACTTAATTATTCCCATGTTGACAAAATTGTGTTGGAAGTAGTTGATGTTGTCCAACGTTTCCTTCATTATATCTTGTTTCGCAAGATGACCATCATTGTTATTGTGAATCCATTTCAATACGTATTGACATGACGAATAATTGGTGGAAATATCAGTAGATGGATAGTTGTCCTCCAAGAATTTGACTTATATTTTGTTTCGGAAAAACCCAAAAAGTCATTGGTCTTTGCGGAACTCATATTGGAACTTCCGGTCGAGTCAGGTGATGTTATGCTCGAAGATTCGCCTATTAAAGGAGACATGTTTTTTATCACGTCTTTGAACCCTTGGTATGGAGATATACTTGTCTATATCTAGACATTGAAGTGCCCCACCTCTGCTTCTCGCAATGAGCGTCACTGTGTATGCCATCAGGCAAAGAATTATCTTACACTAGAAGATAAATTGTATCGTCGAGGCATAGATTCCATCCTTCATCAATGTTTCAATCGTGAAGAAGCAAAAATCATCCTTAATGATTGCCACACTGGAGCATGTGGCGACCATATGTCTGGGTTGGCAACAACCCAAAAGATCTTATGCACATGTACTTCTAGCTGACATTAATCAAAGATTGTATTTAACTGGTCAAGAAGTGCCACCCATGTCAAATCTTTTCTCGGAAGATGAGGGAACACCCTACTCCTATGTTTCCCGTCATTACCGTTGGTCCTTTCACCAAGTGGGGGATTTATTACACTACATGCAACCCCCCTTCAACAAGGGGGCACCATTATATTATTGTAGCAGTAGACTACTTTATGAAGTGGGTTGAAGCTATGCCAATGTTCAAAGATGATAGAGAGACAACAACTCTCATTTTGTTCAACCAGATTATAGCAAGGTTCGATGTCTCGAGAGAGATTCTCACTGACCATGGCAGTCACTTACAAAATAAAATGGTGACTGAGTTAACATCAAATATTGGGTTGAGGAAAGAACATTCGTCACCTTACTACCCTCAAGCAAATGGTCTGGTGGAAGCTGTGAATAAGTCCCTCAAGACTATTTTACAGTGAACAATCAATTCGACCAAATCAAATTGGCATTTGATGTTGTACTCTGCGTTATGGGCCTATCGAACGTTTGTTAAGACTGCAACCGGTTTCTCACCTTTTCAACTCGTTTATGGGCTAGAAGAAGTTTTACCTATAGAATGTCAAATCCCCTCTTTAAAATTGGCAGTACAGTTATTTCCAGACACTTCACTACTTGAAGAGCGCTTATTACATCTCGAACAACTCGATGAACAACATCGAGACACAGCCTTGGCCAGCGAGGCTCACAAACAAAAAGTTAAGTGTCAGTATGATCAGTCCGTTCGCCCTCGGATTTTATATGAAGTGGACCTTGTCCTAGTCAATGACCAAGATAAGGACCCCTTAGGGGCAAGCAAGTTCAAACCCATGTGATTCATACCCTTCATTGTTAAATATGTTCTTAAAAAATGTGCTTATTGTCTAGTTGACTTTGAGGGAAACGCTTTGGTTGAGCCTAGAAATGGGCTCTATCTCCAGAAGTATTACTCATAGATGGGTCACCTTTAGTGACTTCTTGTAACATATGTATAGTCTTTGTACATTTGTTTTGCTTACTTTTTGTCTTTTACATTTATGAAAGTGTCGTTGTTGATGACATTCTTTTCATGGTGGAATATGTCAAGTGAATCATAGGTTTTCATGGGGTTTGCAGATGATGCTAGCCGACACACTCAGAGGCTTGCTTCCACAACTTGGGTGATTTTTACACCTCAAGGCTAGTTGCCATCCTTAGGAGGTATCTGTTTAGGTAATGTTACAAATAATGTTGCCGAATATAGCGCAATCATAGAGTTGCTTAGTGATGCTTTGTCACATGGTATCTCTCGCCTATGGGTCTACTTAGATGCTCAACTGGTTGTTTCTCAATTAAATGGTGTTTACCACGTTTACGGACCTACCCTACAACGACGGTTCCTTAGGGTATGTGTCTTAGAACAAAGTCTTGATTACATTACTTAAATTCATGTTCCTAGGATATTAAATCACATCACTAATACTCTAGCTAATCATATATTATATTGGCATTTTTCATACATGTAAAGATAAAAAACACACATGCACATGTAAATACATTTGTAGCATAATCCATAAAGCATAAAAAGACAAAAAAGAGCCATATATTTAATGTCGAAAAATGTATCAGAGTACAGTGTGGGCATGAACGCCTCAAACATATACACAATAGGAGTCATGGGGATTATGCCCTAAAAAATGTACAAAATTTCTCATGGCACATAAACAATCCAACCTAGCTAAGGGTGGGGCATGTTGGCCCGGCTGTAGTGTACAACGGCGTTTTCCAAACGCCGAAAAAGTTGGACCCAAGTCTGTGGCAACCCAACTACGTGAGGCTGCATAGAGGGTGGCAGATGCTCAATCTCTTCCATAGGAATAGCACGAGTAAGAGCAGTAAGGTTGCGCTACACCTCCCTCAAAACTCTCTCGGCCTCCCTAGGTTGAGGCCCCCCTACTACTCCTGTCGGTCCGGAAGCTCTGAATGCTCCCGCCTTTGGACGAGGACATCGTCTAGTCCTTACAAAATCAACTGGATGCACTGGTCCCACATCTGAACATAAGAAAAAAATATTTGTCAGATACTCTAGTACACACACACACACAAAAAAAAAAGATATATATAAAAGCAAATAAAAATAAAAAACTATGAAAATTACAAACTTACCCAACACTCCTCGGACTGCTCCAGGAGTAACAACCATATCCGGGTCTCTGGAAAATTCGATACCAGTGTATGGGTAGTCTTCTATCACTGGAATCTGGCAAGACCATCAGTCGAAGAACTTGTCATCGAAGGCCTCCATGGTCCTTCGGCAACCCTGTCACAAAAATAGTGTCGCCCATATACATACGGCTGGGAATGTGGTTGTGTGCCCTCGTACTATCTCTCTAGGGATAATACTGGGCACCCTCTCGAAGAACAATTCACAAAGTATGGTCCCAAACCTAAAGTTTATGTGCCTTCACATGCGACACTCAGTTAACTGCCTTTTCATGCAGTCAAGTAATGTCATGCTCCAATCAAACAGGTGTGCATTCAATAACTGCATCACACAATGCATATGCGCCCAAGACGCTTGGTGAAGTGCAGTGGATCCAGTGATCCACCCAATTAGTAGTACTATCACTTTTAGTGATAGGTTAGATATCTTGTTGATCGACACCTGCATGTCCACTTTGCTAGTACCTGCCTCACAATGGAGCCCAATCAACTCTGCTATGTTATGAGGCCCTGAAGGAAATCTGAGGAAGTTGATTGGTTCCCCTCTCCTCGAGAGGCCAGTCAAGAAGTATATGTCCTCTGTCGTCGGAGTCAACGACTGACCTTAAAGCATGAAGGCCTCTGCATCCGGGTTCCAATAATCTATCAAGGCATTCAGTAGCCTCGGTTCTGCTTGCATGAATGGACACTGGTAGAATTCCAGCAAACCACATTGAGCCAATGAAACAGTCACACCAGGGTCCTCATTGACAAAAATTTCAATGTCTTCATGCTCTCTTTCCCTCTAGTGAACATACATCCTGCAAGTTCTAGTTTAGGAGGGGAATTAGATCTTTCTTTTAATTTTTTTCACAAAATTAGGGGCATATGCGGGTTGTAGTGGTGACAGTCACATATGCACGCGCGTAATAATTCTTCCACACATGTACATACACGTGTTGTCCCAATACAACTCGCGTATGCCTAGGGCCGACCCTTTTAAAAGGTGGACGCTCCCCCAAAAAATGAAATAAAATGCATAAATCAAAAATTGAAATGTAGGAGGAGTGAATTTGTACTTACTTGGTCCAATCGGAAGTTTGTTTCGTCCACTGAAGCTCCCGAAATCAACACTTTTATCAAAGGGGTGTTTTTGTCTCCAGAGTCAATTTCCCAAATGAACAATGGTGATAATGAGTTTTCAACTTCTATTTATAGACTTTTTGACCCCTTTTTGTCATTTTTTGGACCCCCTTGTCTTTTTTTTTAGACTAAAAATTATTTAGTATGGTTCAAGAGTTTCTTTGGGAAAGTTACGATAGAGGTCACTTCGGGTATCGGGAATCTTTTGGGAGATTTGGGTCATCTTTGAAGGTCCTTTGGTAAAAACATCATTTTTTCAACTTGAGCATTTAAGTTAGGTTTCCACCTCCACATTTTGTATCTCGTTGCCTTTATCACTTTGCCATAGGATCGAACCCATTGAGTTGTGACACAAAACCATCTTTGATGCTTTATAAGTGTCGTAATGTCGTGGTAGAACCTTCCCATTCATGGATGCCCTAGTTATATATTGGTTGCATTTTCGGCATCCATGTTGTTGGTAATGACTATAGGCTCGGGAATCCTTGTTAAGTCTTGTCCTGATTACGAATTTGAGCCTCATTTACATGATTCTTTATTATTCTTGACCTCACCCTCGGGACTCCCAAAATTTTAAATGGGTTTTCTTTTAAGCCCTTTTCAGACCTTCTAAACATGAAAATATTGTCGAGTGATCTTGTTGTCCTTCATGCTCGCTAAACTGAAATTTGAAGGCACCTCTGTCTGGCAGTAGTTTACCCATTTTTCGGTCCGGACAGTCAACTGTACGAACAAAGTTATTCTCTAGAAGCTTCGGTTCCCTAGAAGAGTATTCTCAGGTATGATTTTAACCCTTTTTCAGGCCTGAGGGAATAAAATTACGAAAAAGGAACCCCCACGGAGTCCATAGTTAAGCTCTTTTTAGACTCCCTAAAATTGAAAAGATCTTCGAGTGACCTTATTATTTCACACTCGTTAAATTGGTCTAGAAGAACATTTTTGACAAAGTCCATAGTTAAGCTTTTTTCAGACTCCTTAAAAATGAAAAATTTGCCAGGTGACCTTGTCTTTATCACACTCGTTAAAATGGTTTTGAATAGATGTCTGGTCGGTTCTAGTTTACCCCTTTATCGATCCAATTAGACTATCTTCGAAAAAGGTACCCCAATGGAGTCTTCTTTTACACTTTTTTAGACTCTCTAAACATGAAAAACCGTTGAGCTTACCTTCTCTGGGTTCGTTAAAATTACATTGAAGGACGTTACCATTGTGTGTCTTATTAATCACATTTTCATACCTGCGTATTTGGCCTAATGTCGGCTCCATGTTGCTCTCCATTGAAGCACCTGAAGCATTCCTTATATGCAAGCCTTGTAGCACTTTGCCTTTACATCTTGACACCTTTGGCCCATGGAGCTTTTTTTCGAGTGTCCCTTTTCTGCACATGTCCCTTTGCTTTGAGAATTAGTGTGTTCCTTGTGCTTGGAACTAGTATGATTGCAACACTCATTCCTCCTTTGTAACGTAAAAATTCTTTTTATTTTTTTTCAAAGATTTTCAAAAATATTGAAAAAAGACAAAAAAAAATCAAATATACCCCAAAAAGAGGAAGGTAAAAGTATTTTCTTTTTATTTGAAGAACAATGAGTCGCCCTTGGAGAAATCATATATTTTTGTTTGTTCGTAAAAGATCTGGGATATAGTATGACCTTAGGAAGATGTTCGCATAGAGTCATGTTGGAGAGCTGGTGTTGCGTCCTGCATTGTCAACTTATGTCAATATCATGTTGTCTGAGTCTCACCATTTGTCATGATACTGTCCAAGGGAATTTTTTACCAAGATCGTGTTGGCCTTTCTCTAGTTTGTCTCTTGCCCTCATTCCCGACCATCCTAAAACACCAATCAAAATACTTGTTCAAAATCAATAAAGTTTTATGTTCGATCATCAGGATCCTATTTTCTATTCACGACGAGTTGTTGAAGACCTCTGGGTAGTGAAGTCGTACAATCATATTACACTCTTACCTAAGTTTTGAAGATCTTGAAGTTGTTTCTTAAGCTCTGAAAGAATCATCTCCAGCCATCATATGACACTTAGCTTCTTGAAGATGGATACTATACATGTATATCTTTCGATTTTGAGATGTAGATCTGTTGTGTATTGCTTGCAGATACAATTTATATAGTTATATGACATGGATCTGAAGTGTATTTGATTGGCAACCATGATTTTAGTTTTTATCCCGAGCATGGGTATTCCCACCTCAGTGAGACAAATTTTTATTTTGTAGATGGCAGCTCCCACATACTGGTCCCTGGGCTCACTCACTTGTCACATTGACAAATATTGGTAAAGTATTTTTTCCATTAGATGCCCTTCCAACCTCACACTTTAGGGGGCATCCGTTATAAACCTAATTTGCACCAATCTTGCATACCTGGCCTCTGGCCCTACTAGTTTCCATTTTCTTGAGCTAAGCTCTTCTAAAAATCCCTCTTTTTTGAGACACATGTGCCTTAGCCTTATACATCCCACTTATGCACACATCCATATGCTTCCAGGCCTTCTACAACACGCATATTCTCACAAAAGCACGAAAAATGGAAAGTTGCATACGGGAAACAGAGTTTCAGGAAATTGATAAAACCATTTGACTGCCTATGGCTAGTCATTCAACTGGATAACTACTTATAAAAGAATGGGTAGGGGTCCCATTTGAAATAAGAAAGAAGGAGAGTATAGGAACTCTGCGGAAATTTATTCCCCCTTTGCTCCAATTTCCTGCAATTGTATTGTGAGGTTGAGTAGTTGGTGCATTGTGAAGAGGATCCCAGGACCAGGTTCGAGGAGAAGTGCTAGCCACATATTGTAAAGTTTACTCTTGTGAAAATTCATACTTTTTTCGTCCCACCATATCATGTGTTCAAATTGTGTATTTATTTTATGATATTGTCACATATAACCCAACAATTAGTATATGAAATGCATGTTTGCAACTCTCTGTTTGTCCATGTGTGAATGCAGGTCAACTTTGGGAGGAGGCTTGCAATCAAGGAGCAAGTGAAAGAGAAGGGATCGACATCAAACGAAGGATTTAAGGTAGAGTTACCTAATCTTGTTTGCACCTTTGCAGTGCATGATATCGTGGGAGGAATAAATTATTCCTTTTTGTATTAATCTTCACAAGAGTAAACTTTACAATATGTGGCTGACACTGCTCCTCGAACCGGGTCCTGGGCTCCTCTTCACAATGAACCAACTACTCAACCTCACAATACAATTGCAAGAAATTGGAGCAAAGGGGGGATAAATTTAGGCAGAGTTCCTATACTCTCCTTCTTTCTTCATTCAAATGGGACCCCTACCCCTTCTTTTATAGGTAGCTATCCAGTTGAATGACTGGCCATAGACAGTCAAACGATTTTAGCAATTTCACAAAACTTTGTTTCACGTCTGCAACTTTCCATTTTTCGTTCTTTTGTCATTATACGCATGCTATAGAAGGCATGGAAGCGTATGGATGTGTGCATACACGAGCTGTAGAAGGCCAGGGCATGTGTGGCTCAAAAAAAGGGCTTTTCAGAAGAGCTTGGCTCAAGAAAATGGCAACTAGTAGGGCCAGAGGCCAGGTATGCAGGCTGGGTGAAAATTAGGTTTATAACAATATTTTCTTACACAATTCCCCTAGGAATACCATCCTCTTCCCAGCTCTAGGATTTTTATCTTTGTTGTATTGGTCAAGCTGCAACTATCATCAAGCTACAGGGTAATGATGTTTAGTTGTCCCTTTAGAAATACCAGTCATAAATGCCTTTTTAGTGACATGCGTTGCCTTTTTGAGTGACATGTATACTTTTGTAGCGACACGTGACTTATTTTTAATGACACATATTATTTCTATTAAAAAACTTACCAAAATGAATTTACCTCATATAATGGATCAATTCTCTAGGTTCTCTAGGTTCAATTCCAGATTTGGATCAATAAATGGGTAATTATAACGAACTCAGTAACATGCAATAATTAGGAGTGGTAGTAGCAACATCACGCCAAGGAATATTGAATGAAGGTACATATTGTTCGGATACTACAGAAACAATATTAATCTCATGTCTTAGTTGAAGCTTCCAATATGCATACACACTCATGCATTATCATCATGTATATGTAGTTCTCTTATCCATGTTTAATATTATTATTTGTCTACAGGGACAAGAGGGATACTGGATTTGGTCATTAATCCTAACCCATTAATAATTCTTTTCATCAACAGAAATCCAATTCAAGTCCCCATGGAGCCGATAAACTTCAAGTATTTCTTTGGGGATAATGTACTTTTGTTCCATTCCTCCAGCAAGTTGATGATAGTGAATGAATGGGGATTCACCTCAGAAGGTCTCTAGCATGGAGCTAAGTACTTTTTGGTATGCCATATATATTCATGCTATATATATATAATTATAGAATTATTCAATTGAGTCTCAAAACATGCAGTGTAGAAGTATGGTAACAACTAGATAATTCCAAATATATTTAATTTTAGCACAAAAGAAATTTAATTAAAAGCATAAGAAATAATTATTCCTAGGGACAGGAAAGATTTTTCAATTAGACATCACATGAGCATTGTGTTAGAATAGGTCTTCCCAAGAGAGATCAAAGTGTTTAAATATAACCTACCCAAGATGGATGAGGAAAAATAGAATCCCAGCAACCAACATAGTTTGAATAGGTACTCTCGCCTTGTTAGAATTTCCAGAAGTTTAGGAGCCCACCCTAAAGCCTTAGAATATCTGGTCTTACCTGGAGAAAGTTAGTTAGTGACCAGGAATGTTTTTTGTGATTGATTTACTGCATTTTATTTTTGCAGATGTGAAAGTTGTTTTATTTTTCGAGATGTGAAAGATATCCTGTCAATGGTTTCAGACGAGTTATAAAATATTTTATTAGGCAATATTGCACATCCAATATATTTCATAGGTTCTTATTTAATATATAGTGTATGGATGTGTGGAAAGAAGACACATATAGTGTATGGTGAAATTAGTCCTAATTAAAATCCTAGAATGCTGAAATTATCCAGGAAATCACCACAAAAATAGAGAGACAGGTATGTCAATTTGATGAAACAGTTTCAAGATGTTTTTTCTTGGTCTTATGAAGACCTTAAGGTTTTTGATATATAGATTATGCAGCATAAGGTTCCTTTAAATCCTGGATCTAAACCTTTTAAGTAGAAATCTAGACAGTTCAATCCATTGTTCCTAACTATAATTGAAAAAGAACTGAAAAGGTTGTTAAATGATAAAATTATAGTACCGTTGAGATACTCAGAATGGGTATCAAACTTAGTACCTGTCAGGAAAAAGAATGGAGAGATAAGGCTTTGTGTAGACTTCATAAATCTGAATAGGTGTTCTCTAAAGGAAAATTATCCATAACCTAAAATGGATCATATTCTAGAAAGAGTGGTAGGGGATAAAAGAATATCCATGCTTGATGTATTTTTAGGATATAATTATATGTCAGTAATGGAAGAATATAAAAAGAAGATACCTTTTACTACTCCCTGGGGAACTTTCATATATGAAAAGATGCCTTGTGGACTCATGAATGCAAGAGAAACATTTCAGAGAGCTATGGATATCACATTCGTTGGTGCGAAAGATAGATTTAAGGTTATTTATCTTGATGATATTACTGTGTTCTCAACCTTTGGTAATGAACACTTGCAGTATCTAAAACAAACATTTGAAAAATGCAGGAGGTATGGTATATCATTAAACCCTAAAAAATATCATTTTTCCATGGAAGAAAGAAAACTTTTATGACATATTGTTTCACTAGAAGGAATAAAGATAGATCCTGAAAGGGTAAAGGCCATTCAGTGGATGGACATTCCAAGGAATAAGAAGTCTATCCAATCTTTCATAGGTAAAATCAATTTCTTAAGAAGATTTATACCAAATTTTCCAGAAATCATCAAGCATACTATTGATATGTTGAAGAAAGATGCAGAGATCAAATGGATACCAGAAGTAAAGAAATCATTTGAAAATATTAATCAGGCTTTAATTAAGGCACCTTTCCTCATTAGCCCTAATTACTCTAAAGGGTTTTTTATTTTTTCATTTTTATCTGAAGACACTATAGTTGTAGTTCTCTTACAAAGAAATGACCAGGGGTATGAACAACCTATCTCTTTCTTCAGTAAGACTCTTAGTGATTCTGAATTAAAATATCATATTATGGAAAAGAATGAATATGATTTGTTGAAATATTTAAAATCCTTTAGGGTGTATGCCTTACATTATGAAATTACTGCATATGTTCCAAATAGTGTAGTTAAGGAATATTTAGTCCAACCAGATTGTGAAGGAAAAAGGGAGAAATGGATAACTAAAATTCTGTAATACAACTTGACCATAAATCCCACTTAGTTAATAATGGGACAAGGCCTTGCAAAATTGATGACAAAGTCAAATTGTAGAGCAATTGGATTACATCATTTCTCCAACAAATCACAAAATTCATCATTTCAGGTTGAGGAAACTGGTTCACAGGTAGGCATCGGATATTTTTCTTCACCATGGTAGAAAGATATTATTTGTTTTCTACGAAATCTTCAATCTCCTCCTAATTTAGTTAAATCCAAGTTGAGATAGCTTAAAATGAAATCAGTGAAGTAGTGCATTATGAATCAAACCTTGTTTTGGAAAGATCCTAATGAAATTTTGTTCATATGTATTGATGAGGAAGAAGAAAAACATATTTCCTGTGATTTACACGAGGGAGTTTATGGGGGACATCACCATTGGAAATCCACTGCTTTCAAAGTATTAAGAGTAGGATATTATTGGACTATACAATTTTCTAATATATTTCCTCAGGTGAGGGCATGTGACCCATGTCAAAAGTTTGCAAGGAAACAAAAACTGATGTCTCTACCTTTAAAACCCATTATTTCTCATGGAACTTTCCAACAGTAGGGCTTAGACTACATTGGAGAAATATATCCTTCATCTTTTGGACTACACAGATGGATACTCAAATCCACATATTACTTTACCAAGTGGATCAAAGAAATCCAAACACGAAATGCAATATATAAGGTAATCATGAATTTTCTTCAAGGGAATATTTTTTCTAGATTTGGTTGTCCTAAGACGTTGGTTACTGAAAATGTTCAAGCCTTCAAATCCAATTCAATGGTTGACTTTTGCAATAAATATAAAATCAAGTTGGTCCATTCTACTCCTTACTATCCCAAGGAAATGGGTTAGCAGAATCATCCAATAAAAGCATCATAAGGATTATTAAAAAATTACTCACTGGAAATTAAAGGTCATGGGATTCCAAATTAAAATTTTCTCTATAAGCTAATCAGATCAATACTAAAAAAATCCATTGGAACTTCCCCCTTCCAAATGGTATATACTAAACAAAGGCTATTTTCCCAACTCAGTTGGGTTTACCTACTCTTAAATTTCCGCAAGAGGAGTGAGAAGAGTCCAATGACATTTAAAGGAGAGTTTTTCAAATCATAGAATTTCAATAGAATAAAGAAAAGCTTAATCATAAAGTTGTTATTCATCGGAGAAAATTTAAAGCAAATTTTGAGAAAAATACAAAGAAGGATATTTCAAAATAGAAAGTTTGAAGAGGAGGTGTCACCTCTAGTTCCCTAAATGTTTATATCCTCCTACTCTTACTTAGATGTTTCAAGGTTGTTTTTTACTTTCACTTAAGGGAAGTTTTCCTAGATTTCCAAGATATAAATACTTTATTCTACAAGCTTATTATTGTGATTTTCTTTCAAATAAAATTCAGTCACACATTATGTTTTTATTTTTATTTTTAGCATTTTTTTTTGTAAGAAGAGTAAAAATCAATTCATACTCTAATACCAACTTGTAATATGGTTGTACCAAAAATGAAATTACTAAATTTAATAATATCATACAATTAACAATTAGGTTAATAAAATGTAAAAAAATATAAAAGTACTATTACGGAAATATAATTGGTTTTTACTCGCTAAATGGTGAGTGAAAACAATTGTTCATAATCACATTCAAATAAAGGTAAAGGAAATTTTAGAAACAATATCATTCAAATTACAGTTCATTTTATCATTAACACAATTTATTTAGGATATTTTTTTATATATTTTATAGTTTTGGGAATAATTTAAATTAAAAAGTGGTAAGTTTAATTTAAAAAAAATAATTAATTTAGATCAATAAAAATTTATAATTATAATAAATAAATCTCTAAAATTTGAAAACAAACATATATTAATTTATAATTATAATAAATAAATCTCTAAAATTTGAAAACAAACATATATTAATTTATAATTATAATAAATAAATCTCTAAAATTTGAAAACAAACATATATTAATTTACTAACAACGTCCATATAAATGTCAAGAATATAGATAATTTATTTCTTAATTGAATCTCTCATTACATGTTTTCATTTGATTATAGAAAGTAAACAAACATATATTAATTTACTCAACAACGTCCATATAAATGTCAACAATATAGATAATTTATTTCTTAATTGAATCTCTCATTACATCTTTTCATTTGATTATAGAAAGTGAATCTAAAAATTACTTTATTTCATATATTTAATTATTCTTTTTATTATTAATTCCAAAGTATTCAATATTTATTAGTCAAACCCATAAACATATTATTGAACAACCACCAACCTAAAAGAGACTAAGATTGGGAGATGAAGCATATTTGAAACTTTAAATTCAAATTCAAATACATATGAGGTTTTTTTTGTGTGTGTGTTTTAGATTGTGTGATGAGTTATACATATTCGTTTTTGTTTTGTGTTTTAGTTTGTGTGATGAGTTAGTTGTTGATTAATTATTTTATTTTTTTTGTAAATAAAAATATTGTATTACCTTGCCTTACCTGAAAACAGACGTGTCTAATTGTACATTATAGAACGCCAACTGTTTTGCCATCATAGTGGAAACCATAATGCATGGACAGGATGACTCTTTATTGTTCCAAAACTTTAAGAAAAAACGACAATTGTCGACATACAGACATAGGGACTTCCCAACTGTTCTACCACAAGCGTGGAAACCAGAACATGAAGTGGATTGAGCACTCTGACCACCTATTGAACATGAACCAGAGACTATGGTATGAAAAAATTGCAAAAAATCAGTCATTAAACCAGAGAAAAAACTTGTGAAAATGTTATCCATGGGGCGAACCTAGGTGTCCATCTTGACGGGGTCGGAAGATGAAAGGCTAGCAGTAAGTCATGTATTGACTCTTCTTAGGATCACTTGATAGGGAGTCATACAGGGCATCCAGAAACTTGCGGAAGATGCTCTGGTGGTGTTGTTTCTCTGTCAGGTCCTTTCTCATATCAAAGATGAAGACTAGGTGGTATTCCATGATTCTGCAAGAGATGGGAGTTAGGCGATTATGTTCATCAACTTCGTCATCATGAGCCTATTCATCATCAGGGTCTTCATCCATGTTAGAAGCAGCAGAGTCATTTGCAGCGACGAAATCCATGACAAGGTCCTTGTCCATGGTGGTGGCTGAATTCTATTCTGTGTGATCCTTGAGAGGCAAGAATTCTTCTTCCAGAATGAAGTCTGTCTCGACTAGATCCTGGAAAGGATTGGTGGTGTAGGTGGAAAGCCAGTTCTCCAAGGCGATTGACCATGGGAAAGGAGAAAATTCCTCCCAATTAGGAGGAATTTCTTCTTCCACTGGGCACCCACCATGGAGACCCTATGTTCTGGAAGGACAAGGCTCTGGTTGACCCTGCTCTGACCAATTATGACTAGAAGAACCCAGATGGTCCAAGTTGCCTTGTCTGAGAGCTAGAGAGGTTGGTCCTGGGTGGTTGTGTCTACCAAACTGACAGTAGTTGATTGGCCCTTGTCAGGGCTTTCCTCTTTCTCGTCGCATGGATGAGAATAATACCAAGTAGATGGATACACCAAAAGTGCGAGATAAGTCATGGAGCAAAACAAGAAAAATGATAATGTGCATAGTGCCCAAGTCCCCAATATAGAACCTCTCGTAGGATGAAAATACCAGGAGTGTGAAGGATATGATTGCTCTGGTAGCCATTAGTGTAGGATTAATAGCCACAAAGGAATTCGTATTGATTTCGAGGAGTCAAGTTTGGGTCTCCATTAAGGCCCAGTGCACTAAACATTAGCACTCATGCAAGCTAACCATTGTGACTGGACAGGGGAGGAGGGTGGCGACGAGGGGATTTAAATGACCTCGTATTTGCCCCATCCGACGATGCATGTGGCCCATGCATCATGCCATCCAGGGAGAGGCAATCTTGTAGAGCTAGTTCTTGGCACTGTTGTATAACTTGTGAATCTTGATGGTCCAGGGTATTAATGATGAGGAGCTCTGCCTAGGTGTTGACACCTTCATTTGCTAGTCAGCCTGCTACTTTTTTGGCCTCCCTTTTAATTTGTGTGGGGATGATAGTGATGGGAGGAAGTAGTGAGGATTGTAGAAGAGAGAGGGGACATGTGAGGTGTCATCTGGGTGTGATTTTTTTCGGGTCCGAACCTTCGATAACTTTTGTGGCCAGAGAGATGACGATTTGTGAGCCTCCTTCTACTATTAGGGGATGAAAATTAAGGCTTAGAGATAGTTGGAGGCATTTCATGAGGCCCCATAGCTCAATTGAGTTGTTCGTGTCATTCCCCAGAAAGCCAGCTTTGAGGCACTTGATTTTCCCTGTGTTATCTCTAATAACCGCTCTGAAACATGTTGGTCTTGGATTACCCTTGGATGCTCCATAAAAATTTAACTTCCAAAACCCAGAGGTCAGGCACCTCTAGAAAGTATATCATATTGTTGGAGGGGTGGGGGGATTGGAGAGAAGGAGAGGTGTCTTCGGGGTGATTCTCTTCCAGGAAGTGAAAATGATGGATTCTAGAGGGGTATCGTGGATGTCCTGTGGATTCCAATACTGAATTTGAATTGTTTCCCAAAGGATAGATGTAGTCATGTCCTAGACATCAGAGAGGCGAGAGGGTTGAGAGTGGAAGATGCACCTATTTCTCTCTTTCCAAATATGCCAAATGATAAGACCTGGCAAAAGTTTCTAGATTCTATTTAGAATCAGGATTTTATAATCCCTAGAGCCCTGATTTAATAAAGTACTTGGAATACTGTTTTTGTCACGCTTTGTTTTCCTCATGATTGTTGTGGTTTGGTCCCATATATGATTACTCTCCTGACTTTGATTGAAGATATGTTCCATGGTTTCTTCGTGTTGGTTGCAAAGATGGAAACTGGAGGGTCCAATAAAGCCTTTGTTCCTTAGGGTGGCCTAGGTGAGGAGTCTATTTTCTACCAGGAGCCAGAGAAAGGTAGATACCCTTGGCTAGAGCCTGGTCTTCAATATTATGTGCCAAATATGATGTTTTTCTTGATCGTGAAAGTTATATTGAATCTGATAGGCCTCCTTGATCGTGAAAGTACCCGTTTTAGAGTATACCTAGCAGAGGATGTCCTTGTGTGTGATGATACAAATTTTCCTATTATACATTTTTTCTTTCCAACGTTGCATCTCAACATTGTTGGGTAGATGGATATCTTGAGGAATCACTTTCCAACTGCACCAAGGGGTGTCATGCTGGGTATTAATCCACAGGTATACTACTTTGAGGTCTCTTAAATTTGGAAGGTAGGTCTAGTAGGGGGATAGTCTTTCTAGAGATTGCAAGGGAGGTATTTGTTGCTAGGCATCCGTCGAGAACTGAGAACTTCATCCATTTCGTACTTCCCAGAAGGCATGTTTTTGAAGGAGTGGGCGATTGTGCCATGTTTCATTCCAAATGTTAGAGCCTTGTATCTGATCGTTGAGACTTATGAGTTCCTCTTGTTGTAGACCGGGAGTGTATTTTTTCCTCGAGAGTCACGTCGAGTGTTCATGAGGATATTTGAGCCACCACCACCATATTTGCGCTCCCATGACACTCTTAAGTTTTTGAGGATCATGGAGCCCCAGTCGCCCTAGGCTTGTGGGTTTGTATAGCTTATCACAACTAACCAAGGCCCATGGTTTGCCTTGTTCATGGTCATTCCAGAGGAAGTTCCCTTTAAGATTCCTTATTATTTTTATGACTATTTGTGGGGCTTCCAGAGCCGAAAACATGTAGGTTAAGATGGCTTGAAGCACCGATTTTAGGAGGTGAAGCCTCACAGGGAGGTTATGGATTCTGAAGGTCCAGGAGCTGAGGTGATTGGATATTGATAGGGTAAGGGATTTCTAGGAGGTATTACGAGCTACTGAGTCTATGAGGGGTAAGACAAGGTATTTGGATGGAAGGGAGCACCGGGGAATGTCAAGGAGGTGGGAGATGTGTCATTGAACTATTGCTGGCATGTTGAAGAAGAAGAGTTGTGATTTATCCATATTAAAGATGGTCTGAAAGCCCTCACTAAAATATGAGAGTATAGTACGAAGTTTGGCTGCTTCCTTGGCAGTGGGGGTGTCCAGGAGCAAGGTATCATCAACAAATTGGTTGTTGGAGGTTGTCGGTTGGAGCCCATGTATAGAGAGACCTTGTAGGGTTCCATTAGCAATTGAGGTGGATAAACATCGCCCTAACCCTTCCTCCATGATTAAAAAGAGGGTAGGGGAGAGTGGGTCTCCTTGGCGTATTCCTAGGGAGGGGGAGAAGGGATTAGAAGGGACCCCATTAACTAATATGGAGAAAAAGGAAGAAGAGGTGAGTTTCATGATCTAGTCTATCTAATATGTATTGAACCCAAATGATTAGAGGACAAAATGCATGTATTTCCATCCTAGTTTATAAAAATATTTAGACAGGTCAAGTTTTATGAGCATATGTGGAGTACGAGTAGTCTTGAGTGAGTGGATGATTTCATGCACACGAATTGTGTTGTCCATGATGCGTCTCCCCTCCACATAACCTGATTGTTCCTTGGAAGTGATACATGGGAGTATGGGTTGGATCTTGAGCGCTATGAATTTTTTTATGATCTTGTAGATGAAATTACATAGCGCAATCGATGGAAACTACTTTGGATTGGTAACACACTCTTCTTTAGAAATCAAAGTGAAGAAAGTGGCGTTAAGAGATGAAAAAACTTTCTTTGAGGTTATGGATTCCTCCACCAGTGGACAAACCTCTTCTTGAACCATTGGCCAATAGTAATGGAAGAAATCTGTGGTGAAGCCATCCAACCCAGGGGCCTTACCCGGTGGCATTTCCTTGATGGCTTGGTCCACTTCTTCTTGCGTGATCGGTCTCATGAGGGATTTATTCTTCTCTATGGTGATGAGGGTTGGGATATGCTGGCTGATTCTTATGATGGTTAGAATTCTATCCAAATGGGGTTACAAAGCAACCTCATCATGTTCGCTGCCACAATCGACCTGAATCTTCACAACTTACGATTTGTCGGTCGGTAAAAACCGACATATAGTTGATTCCTTGAATTAAATTTTCTAAAGTTTAAGCACAATAATGAAATCTTTCTGGCTAATTTGGTTCCACTAGATGTTTGTTTCCATTGTCCCGACTCTCTGTTTGCAGTGTTAAGTTGAGGCTCTCCAAATTGGTCCAGTGTAACTCAAACCAATACTTACATAAAGGCATATGTGGATAAGACGTTATTAGGCCCTGCCTCCATCAGGGACTATAGAATTCGCCTCCAAAACCTTTTGACCGTATATTAGTTCACCAGAATTTATCCCATTAACCAAAGTTTTTGTATATTAGTTCATCCACATTTATCCCTTTAACCAAAGTTTTTGGAAAATGAGTTTATTATTTTATTTTATTTTAAATTAAAAAAGAATTTTGTAATTATTAAAAAATCATATTCAGTGTTTTTCATTGGTCTTTAGGGAGGTGATGGACTGAATAGCCCTGGTAATGATCTTTTCTTTTTAAATATTTTTGAGATTGCAAAAATTAATTTAAAAAACAAATTTATAATTATTTATGATTGGCCAGTTTAGATCTCCATCATAAGGCTTTGTGCAGTCTGACATCTCAATCATCAATCATCACCTTATCTTCACGTTATTTGCAGACCGTCAGTGTAGATCTCTGATAGATCAATGCAATCGATGAAGTGATCTACAGTCAATGCCATAAGAATGCTCCTCACTGCCAAAAATGCAATCGATGCAGTGCTTTGCAGTCGATGCTATCAGTCTACTCCTCACCGCCAAATGAAAGTATGCATGGTCGATTTTTGTTGGTCTCCAGGCTCCCATATTGTTAGTAGAAGCACTGCAATGCATATCAGGTAATGAAATATCGGCTATGAGTCGGTTCCACATTTCCTCAAGCTGTCGCCCCTGCTCTCTGCAGGGCAGTATAAAAACACTGCAATCGACGCCTGCTCTGGTCACAATGAGGAAACCTACATGCATATGACCAACTTCTCGTGTCATCAGTGCATACATTTTCCTCAATGCTCCCAACTTATTCAATAGCCATTCAAGCTGGGTGATAGATCCCTCGTCGTTCTCGGTGCCATGTCTTTCTTCTTCGGTTCGGGTGTCATTCTATGCCATGGCCATTTCTAACGAGATGGAAAGTAAGAGAGGAGCCGCCAATAATGCTAATATTTCTCTATCTATCAATGGGTGTGTCTTACTGTCTATCTGTCAATGTGTGCGTCTTACTGTTCTAGTGCATCTCTTGCTTGCTTTTCATTCAAGTTTTAGACAATCCTGCTATGCCATAATTAAATACAGGCACTAGTGCACTGTTGTTTTTTATTCTATTAGTGTTTGTTAATATCTAGTAGAAGCATAAGGTAGTGGTTAAAAAAAATAGAACTAGCTGATGTTTTTGCTACCTGTATTGAGAGAAGGGGCACATTGGCAGTTTTCATGTCGACCCCGAATATTTCCCGGAATCTACAGAACCTGCGCACTAAAAAAAACCTTCGGTCGAGCTCTGCTCGGACGTTCAAGTGAAGCTAAGCATATACTTTTGAATCATTGGTTGAGTTTTTCCCAATAGGCACCCACCCAGTTTGGAACACAATCAAATTCTCGTGGGCTCCCCCCAGTTCCAAAGAAACTAAGAATTTACCCAACACATTTCCCAAGTTCATACAAGTTCATACCACAGTTCGGACCCTGTCGACCCTTGTAAACCGTCATCTCCAGATATGGATTTGAAACCCAAGGAAGTTATTCTTCGAAAGGTTCACAAGCTCTGAATGCTCAAGATGAAAGTTGGCCACCAAGTTCTATACATCAAGGGAAGGGTAAGGGGCGTCGATGGAAATGAGAGGAACCGCTGCTATCTGAAACATGAATCAAATTGATAATCATGGATAGGTGGCCTTTCTTCCTCATGACTGTAAGAAACTACTTTTCTCTTTGTTGTTTTCCTTCAACCGCGTCAAGAATATGATGAACTTATGTTCTCTTGGTTGTTCTTCTGATAAGATTTTATTACACAACTCCCCAGGAACACCGTCTTCTTTCCAACTCTAGGATGTTGATATTTGTTGTATTGGTCAAGCCACAATTGTCATCAGGCTGGATGGTAATGATGTTCAGTTGTCCCTTTAGAAAGACCACTCATAAATTCCTTTTTAGTGAAAATGCTACCTTTTTGAGTGACATGTATCATTTACAGATGAATTCTTTTTAATGACACATATTATTTCTATTAAAAAACTTACCAAGATGAATTTACCTCATATAACTTGGAAGTAATGGAGATGTTTGCTGGTTGTTAGCACTAGTAATAAGCGCGGGTTGTAAGCCCCAGTTAGAAGAGTCAGTGCTTAGTTAAGAGTCAGTTATCTAGTTGTCTTTTGGTTTGCATGTAGCTGACTTCGGAGAGTCTTTTCCTATATAAGGATGTAATCCGTCTTCGTTTAAGACTGTGAAGTGAGCGTAGCCTCACCGTGATTGTTTGTGTGGTATATTTTATCTTGGTATCAGAGCCACGAGGAGAAAGTGCAAAAATCCTTGAAGTTCGCAGGTCCCTCCTCTCGTAGGGTGCAGGGGGGAAATTACCGCAGGCCGACTATTCAAGGGTGCGAACTATTCACGCAGTCAAATAACGGGTCACGTGCGAACTTCCCGCAGTCAAATACAGCGTGGGGTGCTAGAACTGCGAACTCCCCGCAGTCGTCAAGTAAGTCAAGCAAATCGTGTTTGATAAATAGTGTTTGAGAAATCGTGAGTGTTTTCATGCAAGACGTGTTTGAATGCATGCGTGGAGAAGTGAAAATCGCATGAGTTTTATGTTAAGCGGATTTGCGTGCGTGGAGTTGTTGCATGCATGGGTGGAGTTGTGAATTCACATGCGTGGAGTTTTTTTTTTTTAAAACCTTTATTCTTAGTGAGTGTGATTTGGAGATTATTAAAGAAAAGAGTTTTAATAGTGAAGGAATTTTTAAGATTATTCATTTTTTTATTATTCTTATTAAAAGTGGATAAAGTGCATGCATGTGAGGTGAAGTTTATTAAAAGTTTATTAATCTTAAAGTGGCTAAGGAATTGTGAGGTGAGGTTTATTAAAGTGGAGGTTGTTAAGTGGATATTTTAAATAAGAGAGGTGAAGTGAATTTTTTAGAAGTTTTTTTAAAAAAAAGAGGGAGTTATAAGTTTTAAAAAGTGGATATTTTGGATATTAAGTTGCATGCATGATATAAGCTGAGCAAAGAGATAGATTGAGTTGGATCGGTGGTATCCGAAGGAAGAGCGACAAAACGTTGCACATCCTTGGTGATTTTCTTGCAGAGACTAAATTGCAGCGATGGCGAATCCATTGGTAGAGACCTACCTCAACGAAGCCAACAAGTTAGATGGCTCGAACTTCATTAACTGGAAATTCAAGATGCAGACGCTCATGGAGGGCTATGGTGTCTGGAACATTGCGAATGGAACCAAACTGAAACCTGTCGCGGCTGGAGGTGCGACAGCAGCGGTAGGAGGTGCGACAGCAGCGGTAGGAGGTGCAACAACAGCACAGATCCAAGACTGGGAGAAGCGCGAAAACAAGGCAAAGGTATTGTTGCGCATGTCAGTTAAAGATAGCATAATTCCACATATTAGAGACGCTACAACTTCTGCTGCAAC
>JZKD02S0270528.1:172043-189555 GCA_000966675.3 Picea glauca
ACATCAAGCTCTACCTCATCAATAAAATTTGCAGTGATAGCAAACCTAAGTTTACACCTTCTTGTCACCTGTAATTTAGCATTATCACATATCCAACCAAGAGGGTATGGCTTAGCATGTGGAATTGTTTCCAATTTTAATTTCTTAACAGTGTCTTCAGGTATAAGGTTTGCTTGAGATCCTGTATCAAATAGAGTATCTATCTTGGTATTCTTTGAAACAACCCTTATGTGAAAAAGTTCGATTCTTTCTTTTTCTTGTCGAGTTACATTGAGATTATTGTTACTTGAAGAACTAGTACTTGCAATAGAACCATTACCTTGATAACCCATGGCTGTAATCTTTGTTTCATCACTCAAATCAGAACCTAAATCATGTTGTATGGTTGCAACAGTCTTTGACTTCCCTTTGTTTCCAAACTTTTTGGGTCTTCTTTCAGGATGAAGTTTCCAACAATGGTCTTCGTCATGGCCATATTTTGAACAATGTTTGCATGTAAATTTTTCTCCCTCTTTCGTAACAGTAGCATTCTTTTTTCCATTACCCTTGAACTTCTTCTTTCCTTTGTCTCCATGATTGAAAGGATTCTTGTTACCCTCATGAGTTTCATTCCTTCCACTTTCTTCCAAATGAGTGGACTGAACACAAACTTCATCTAGATTTGAAGGATTAAACATGAGTGTTGTATGTATCAAATAACTATGTAAAGCTCCAACATATTTGAGTAAAGTTTCTTGAGAAGACAAATCTATTCCCAAAACCAAAGCTCTTCTCCTAAATTCTTGAGTAAATTTTTGCACATTTTGTCCTTTAGCTTGTCTAAAATTTTGCCAATCCATAGTAGCTTTTTGCATATATGCCAATGGGTAAAATTGTTTTTTAATTACAACAATAAAATCATTCCAAGAGGTTAAAATTTTACCATGTTTCTTCATGTCCTCTTGAGTCTTGGATTCCCACCAAATGAGTGTTGCATTATCCAATCTTAAAGAAGCAAGCTGAATCTTAGTTTCATCATCTTGATTTTTTTGTATCCTATAATACACCTCAATCTAACGAATCCAATTATCTAATTTCTCAGCATTTACCTCTCCATTGTACATTGGAAATTCGAATTTAATATCAAGCTTTAACAAAGGAATTTGTGAAGGAGTTTTACCATGTCCTTTTGGAGAATTTGGATGAGGTCTTGAACTGGTAGAAGAAGAAGAAGGAGGCAAGGGTGGTGGAGAAGCACCATTCCTTCCATTTCCATTTGGAGTTTTATCACCATTGTTTCCCTTGTGCTTTGAAGGGTTGGAGCCTTCACCTTGCAATCTTTTATTCCTTTCTCCCATCAAGAGTTTCATCATTTCTCTCATTTCCATGAAATCCTTTCCGATATCTTCATCTTCTGCAAGAATATGTTCATGACTCTCTTCATGAGCCATACTTGGTGAATGTCTCCTTGAAGCTTGCGGTGATGATATAATATTCCTTATTGAAGGATGAGAAATTGGCTCTATAAGTTGACCTCCTCCTCTTGTGAGTTTCATCCTTGTGAGCATCAGAAAATAAAACACTTGCAAATAATCAAGTCTTCAAAAACCTATGCTCTGATACCAACTTGATCTAAAAGTGAAGAAGACTTGTATTCTTGAAAATATTTGCAAGTTTTAATTCATGTGTTCAAATGCAAATGGATTAATTTTGAAAACACAATTTTATAGAAATTACACATTCAAGATGCATATAAACAACAACAAATAACAGTGAATAGAAAACACATAACACAACAAATTATAAAGGAGTTCACCCCTCTCTTGGGCTACATCTCTTGGTCTAGCTTCCAATGGATCTTTTGTATTATTTCCTCAAAGTTCTCAAATATGTGCTTTAAAATGCTCAAAATGCCAAATATATGGCTCCAATGGCTTCAGAACATCCAAAAACCCCTAGATGGGATTTTTCGGCACCTCATTTGGCCAAAAATTGAAGAAGATAGGCTTCCTGGAAGTTCCCCTTCAAACTTGTCGTCTCTGGATCGCCAAAATGCACCTCTCCCTCCTCAACCTAGCCCCCACACGCATATATGTGTAAAAACACAACATCGGGTGAAACCGCAGAAATGATGCGAATTGTAGGACAGTTATGCGCTAGCCCCCAATCGCCAAGTCCGTGGGCACATGGGTCACCACATGACCTCGCACGCATATAAAAAGGGCCAAGTCCCAAAACAAATGATAGAGCGATAAATGTCAGTGCGGTTTCATAACCATTGGCAATACAACTCCCACACAATACTTTGACCACTGGTCATATGTGTTATGGCCCACCAGTTATATGTGTTATGGCCACCGGTTATATGTGTTATGGCTCTGTTGGAACCACACACAGGTAGTCACATATATATATATATATATATATATACATATGGACGAGTGTTGGGGCTTATCCCCAGCCCTGTTCATGCCCATTCCAAACACATTGCAATTTAAATACATTGTTTCACATATACATAATAAGAAACACTTGTGGGCGCGCTGGTTGGGCGGCCCTTCCCAAAGCGTTACCCCTGTTCGGAGGTCGCGGGGTCGAATCCGACCAACAACATATGTTTTAACCAATGTTTAGGTGACACGTGACGACCATTGATTGGGCCACGTGTCACCATCCCATTTGCCACAAAAAAGCCATGTGTCATACACCGCCTCATCCACTTGACTACCAATACATATGCAATGTTTCGTATGGCCTGCCACGTGTCGTACGACCTTCCACATCAGCATCTGTACGGACTGTATGGACTATACAATCAATACATTTTTTTGCATGTTTGTCGTTTTGAACAGAACGTGATATCTCTCTCATCCAATGTCTGTTTGAACCCAAACGAGTTGCATTGGGTTCATGACGATGAGGCCTACGCTCTCATTCGATTTGAAGTGATTTTGAGCACTTTGAATTTTGAGCAAAATTTGATCCCCTGGATCAACAGATAACCAAGTTGGAGCATGAATGGACATAATTACTTGAATTTTTTCCTCAAATGGCACAAAATTTTAAAGATGCAGGCTGGTTCGACTTCTTCTCAACATTTTACGGCCATGACGAGCATATTTCCATGATATTTTCGTAGAATTTCGATGGTTTTGAAATTGTGGTAGGTAAACTCATGCATGTGACAGAGCAATCCATAGAAAAATCATGAAAGTTACCAGTATACGGGGAGATATGTTGGAAGAAAGAACATTTAGTAATGGAGTTTGTTAATAGGTTTTTGATTCCAGAAAAGAAAAACCCCAATTGGAGCCAAGGAATCCCACACAGTTGGGTGAGAAAAGAATGGCACAAAGCCCTCTTGATCATTCACATGTACTTTACATGAAAAGATAGTTTTTCTCTAGTTCACCTTTATCATATTAGACTATTAATCCATGCGAATGGTGATTATCCTCTTAATTTTCCTTATTTCTTATTGAAAATCCTATCTAAGATGTCTAAGAGGATTCAAACACATCCTGCAACAACAAAGAATAGTCTTTTTCATCAAGGGTTGATTAAAAATTTGGTAATCATTTCATTAAGTGAAGTTCAAAGGTCTTGGGACTGGTTAATCCAGTCACTAAAACCTAAACAACATGAACCTAAGTCCAAAACTGCTAAGGAGAAGAAACCCATAAAAAGTAAAAAATCCTCTCAAGCCATTGATGTTTTGGTGAAAGAAATCTCCCATGCAACTAGGATAACTCGTATTGGTAAGAAGAAGTTACAGAAACAATGAGCAATTGAATATTTTTCCAGAGGTAAACTGAACAAGAAGATCCCTACAGGTCGAGGTAAAAAATTTAAAATTGAGAAAGAGATTGATGTCCAAATTGATCCAAACATCAAATAGGAACCAAATGGACTTGAAGACTAAACTACAAGCCCAATCCAAATTTCAATCAAACAAAAGAAAAAGTCTACTGGAAAAAGGGTTGCAAAGGGTAAGAAAAGGAGCAAGAAGAAGGTACCTGTATCTAAATACCCTAAAGGAAATTCTACCAGGGTTGCAAGCAAATTCAAGTTGAATTCAAAGGATATGTTCCATCCTTCTATCTAGAAGGAAAACCTTATCATCATCGAAGAAAATTCATAGGATATTATGAATAAAGATAAAAAAATAGAACCTGGCATTTTCTTCACACGGGTTAGAGGAGGAATCTGAAGAACAGAGGAAAAAACATGAAAAAGGAAAACAAATTGCAGAGTGTTCAAGGAAACCTATAACTAGGGAAACCACAAGATCATTTTCAATCATTGAATATGCACTCAAAGGCACATATGATGATGAGAAAAATGACTCCTTTCCAAAAATAAACCAGCTACAGGATGCTCAAGAAACCAGAGAATGAGACAACATTGAAGAACAAGACTTTAGCATTGGGTTGTCCTAAAAATATTAAATTAAATTAAGGAAAACTCAAGCCTCCATAGATTTGAACCTACCTGCTCCAGTAGAAGAACAACCATAATTTAGGGTGGAAGAAAAAAAAGAGAAAGACAGGGTAAAAGAGCTGCAAGGTATTATCAGGAAGTTGAGGAAAGAAAAGTCATTTGTAGAGAAATGGAATGCTAAACAACAGGAAAAGATACAAGAATTCAAAAGGAAGAGGAAAGAGAAAAAGGACCTGCTAAAGGAGGTAAGAAAATCAAATATAAGAGAGTATTGGCATAATGTGGTGTTGACAACTAAGTTCAAACAAAGGGACACTAGAGCTTCAACAATTATCATACAATGAAAGCCCAAGGAAAGTCTCCCACAATTTTTTATTTCTCAAAGCTATTACCAAGATAGTGATGCTGAACATTTTGGTTATTAGTGTTTCGTTAAAATACAACTTTTTTGTATCTTAGATGAATCGGCTCAGCAACAGAGTATTCCTCTTTTTGTGGGATTTGTAAAGCTACATCAAACTATCATCTAGTCTATATTCATATTAGTTGTTAAGAACACTATATGTTAGGCATTAGAAGTGTTTGTATGAACATTTCTCTGCTAGGAAATAGTCAGTTGATATTATCCTATATTAAACTGTAATCTAAAAAATAGGATCTTCAGGAATAGTTTTGTTCTTTAAAAAGACATTGAAAAGACTGTGTTTTGGTCGATCAGTTAGGGAATCAAGAGCTATTTTTTGTAGAGACTCCTCTATGAGTCAAAGACAATATTTTCATTTTGGCACTAAATGGAAAAAGAATTTTGATGGTCATAAATTCTTTTCATATTATTAACTATTTATTTTCTTACTTGAATGCATTTTATCTGTTGCAATGCATATGATTTCTTGGTTGTGAGTAACATAGTGAAAGTTTTTCTTTTTTTGTTCATAATTAAGATTTCTTTCAAGTTCCATGTTCTTATTTCTTAATGATATTTGGAAATGAGAACCTCATATGTGAGTGGAAAAATTGAAAAATCATATATATTCCTTTCTTTATTTACTTTTACCATATGATCTATCAAAGTTTCTATCATTTACTAAGCAAGTGAAATGTTTGTTTTCCCTTTACATTGATCCGTATATATTTATTATCCTTGAACCAACTTTCAACCATTTTATAAATCTTATTCAAAAAACCTTTATAAAAATACCATTGCAATAACTTGATGATGCCCTAGCTTTCCCATTGACATTCAAGTGCAACTTTAAGAACTAACATCCCTAGAACACTGAATTTCTGAATTAGTTGAGAATTGCCCGTCTCAACCCCTGATTAGGTCACAAACTTTGATCTAATTGAAACCTCTAGATGGGGGCAAGACCATCCATTTGACGGGATATTATGTCTCCACCGTTCGTATTTTCTACTGAAATGATTGATGGGTTCATAGAATCGTAACTCCGAGGGAAAATAGAAGTTTACAAGGGAAAAAAATCAAAGTTCAAATTTCGGAGGACTTGGTCCCAGTGCGGGTCCCATGCTAAGATAAAAAGGGGCCTGGAAGGTAACCAAGCCCTCAGACATGGTGTCTGTCCTAGCTCTTGCGTAGAAAAAAACACAGAGTGGGGTGCTAAACAGTGATTAAGCCCACAATTTTGAGTCTTGGTCACATGGAATATGGTTTGAAGGAGGTGCTTGCGTGGAATTTGATTTTTGTATCACCTAAGGGGGGATGACAATGTTTTTTTTTAGGGAGTCGTAACTTTAAGCTCAGATATCTGATTGGTGAGAGATTTCAGTAGTTGGAAAGATGATTCAGAGGATAAGGACCTGTAATCATTCTATTTTGGATAACTGCGATATTTATTCACTAATTGAGAAGAAAATTACTAGTAGCATTGTTTGACATTTTTTTTTAATATGCATAATTCTAAGAAAATGGTAGCTTCCACATTCTGCAGAATTTGGGTGTGTGGACATATGAGTTCAGTATAAGAATTCATATTCAAGAAATGGATGAAGGAGAGGGAGCTTCCAACCATGATAAAGAGGACAAATGTAAGAATATAAGAGTTGGTAATGCAGAGACAAAATCAAATGGACACTAGGATAGAGGGGAGAAAGAAACATTGATAGAGACTGTGAGAAGCCTGAAAATAGAAGTGCAAAGTTACAAAGAAGACAATGAGAGATCGATGAGAGAAAAAAATCAGATAAATGCTTACGTGATGTAAAGCTTAAATAAGTTGCAGAGGAAAACAAAGAATGGATCAAAATCAAAACAGGAGGAAGAGGGAATATGTCATGGAAGAAAAGATGACCGTAGAAGAACTGGTTATTCAAGAAGTTATAGCACAAATCATAGTCATCACTCACCCCCCTACTCAATAAGGAAATTTTATGCATCTGAATATTCCATAAGTAGTCCATAGGTGTCTCATGTTAGGCACCAAAGAAGGAGACATGAATTGGAAAGTTTGCAAGGAGAGTCGAGGAAGCTTAAGCCACCATCCTTTCATGGTGAAAGAGAAAAGTAAGATGATGTTGATGCATGGCTTCTTGGAATCAGGAGGTATTTTCAATTGCATAATTACTCATCAAATGTAGAAGCCATAATTTTCACTTACCATTTACATGGTAAAGTTGTTATGTCATGGGATTAGCTGAAGCAGGTTGAGCACATTAATGAAATTAGGATCACTTGGACACAGTTCAAGAAATATTTTTCGAAGGAGTACCTTTCAGAGCACTTCTGTGAAAATAAAATGAAAGAGTTATTTGAACTCGGGCTCGACAACATGACCATAGGAGAGTATGAAAATAAGTTTGTGGGGCTACTAAAGTATGTGGGGTTTATAAAATAGGATAAGGTGAAAGTAAAATGGTTTTTGAGTGGATTTCCATCTTTTTATAAAGAGAAGATTCAATATGATGAACCCATGAATTTTAATGAGACCATTAGGAAGGATAAGTACATGTATGAGCAAGGCAAGGGCAGAGAATCCATGCAAAAATCTTGGAAGGATAAGAAGGAGGAGAAATATGATCAGAGGAGGAAGGGATTCAAATATCCTTTCAACAGAAATATCCCTAATAAAAATCATCAAGACCAGTATGCTAAGGATGATTCCAAGAGAGAAGACACCTTGGGAAAAAGGGGAATACCACCAATCCAATGTTGGGGATGAAAATAAGATAACATGTAAAAGGATTGCACTCACATAAAGGACAAAGTGAAGACCATGCACAACATCCAAGATGTTAAAAAAATATAAGACATGGGAATAATTTATGCAACCTTAGATGATCGATAAGTAGAGTACCAATCCAATATGATCGAGGTGGAAGGTAAGATAATTAATTATTATGTTTCTATTTTAGTTGATTCAAGAGAAATTCATTGTTACATTGATCCTAAAATAGTGAATAGATTACATTTGGAGAAAATTAAGCTTGGAAAATCAAGCTAGGTTCTGCTAGCCATTGGAACCAAAAGGAGAATCCATGATATGGTCAAGGGTTGTTCCATAAGTATTAATGGTGGGAATACTAAAGCTGATCTAAATATTATACCATTGGGGTCTTATGATATTCTAATTGGAATGGATTGGTTGGAAAAGAATTATGATATCCTACATTGTCATAACAAGACATTTACATGTCATTATGAAGAAGGAAAACAAAGAACTGTGAAAGGAGTTCCAAGATCCATATCTATAAGGGAGATTTCAACCTTACAAATGAAGTGATTTTTAAGAAAAGTATGTCAATTTTATGCAACCCATGTGGAGGATACAGATAAGACAAAGGGGCCAAGCCTTGAAGAATTTTCGGTACTGCAAGAATTTGCATATGTATTCCAACAAATATCATCGTTACCAACAAAGAGGGAGATAAATTTCTCTATCGATTTAGTGTTAGGAGATGCCCAGGTATCAAAAACACCTTATAGAATGAGTACACCAAAATTAAAATAATTACATATACAGTCGGGAGAATATTTGAAGAAATGGTACATACGTCCAAGTGTTTCACCTTGGGGAGCACCAATACTTTTTGTCAAAAAGAAGGATGTAACTTTGAGGTTGTTTATCGAATTTCGACAGCTGAATAAATCCACTGTAAAGAACAAATACCCTCTACCCAAAATTGATGACCTCTTTGATCAGCTAAGAGGGGTAAAGATATTTTCAAAGATAGACTTGAGATATTTTGACAATATCAATAAGACATCAATAAGACAGCCTTTAGAACCAAGTATGAGAATTATGAATTTGTAGTGGTGCCATTTGGACTGTCCAATGCACTAGCTACCTTTATGTGCTTAATGAATTCCATATTCATAAATTATTTGGATAATTTTTCCATAGTATTCTTAGATGAAATATTTGTCTATTCTAAGTCAGAGGAAGAGCATGAAAATCACCTAGTATTGGTATTGCAAGTACTGAGGGAACAAAAATTGTATGCCGAGATTAGTAAGTGTTCATTTTACCAATAACAAATCCATTATTTGGGACACATTATTTCAGAACAAGGTACAACAGTGGATCCAAAGAAGTTTGAATCCATTAGAGGATGGCCAACACCCAATAATGTTTCAGAAGTCAAATATTTTATGGGATGAGCCTGTTACTACAAAATATTTATAGAAGGGTTCTCTAAGATTTATCATCCCATCACTTCTTTGCAAAAGAAGGGAATTAAATTTTAATGGACATCTGAGTGTGAAGAAAACTTTAATCTATTGAAATAATTACTTACTAATGCACCTATTTTAAAGAATTTTGACTCAAATGAAAGTTTTGTGGTATGTATAGATGCATGCATGATCCAGATGGATATCGGTGGCCACCCACCTTTTCCAACTGGCTCAAAACAGTTTTCTCACAATGTCTCACTATGATAGGCCATGGGGTGGCCATGCTGAGTGAGAATGACGTACACATCATAGTCTAAAGCATCTGTCTCGATCTCAAAAGGATGTTGCAGGTTTGGTAGTGAAAGTACTGGGGCTGAGCACAAGCGTTGCTTCAAATCATCAAATTATTGTTGTTGGGACCGACCCCATGCAAATTTCACCTTACCACCACCCCTTTTTATTTGGCTAAGGGCCCATGCAATATGGGAGAAACCCGACATGAACCTGCGGTATAAATTGGCAAGGCCTAAGAAGCTCTGAAGCTCATTGAGTGTTGTTGAGGCTGGCCAGTCATGGATGACTTGGATCTTGGTTGGATCCACATGTAAGCCATGTTTATCAATGATGCATCCTAGGTAATGGACCCTGTCCATGCTGAAGGAGCATTTTTACAAGTTGGCGTATAGCTTGTGCTACCGCAGGGTGTGCAGAACCTGTGAATATGCTGCAAGTGTTCAGCCCAAGTCTTGTTGTAAATTAGAATGTCATCCAGATACACGACTACAAAAGTATTGGTGAATGGTCGCAGGATATCGTCCATCATCCTCATGAAAGTGGCTAGAGGATTTGTCAAACCAAAAGGGAATACCAACCATTCAAAAAGGCCTTCCTTTAACTTAAAGGCGGTCTTCCATACATCTGTCTATTCTGTCGGGACCTGGTGGTAGCCAGACTTCAGATCAATCTTACTGAAGTTTTTGGCCCTCGTGAGTTGATTAAGGAGGTCATCGATTCGGGGAATCGGGTACCGGTTTCTGACTGTGATTTTATTCAGAACCCGATAATCAATACAGAGTCGCCAGGTTCCATCTTTCTTCTGTACCAACACGATTGGACTCTTGCAAGGTGATGAGATGGGGTGGATGTGCCCCTTGTGGAGTAGTTCTTAGATCTATCGCTTGATCTCCTCATTCTCTAACAAAGAACGACGATAGACTAGCCCATTGGGTAGCGGTGCACCGGGGGTCAGATCGATGGGGTGCTTGACCTGGTAGTACAGAGGTACTCCTGTAGGTGAGGAAAATATATCCGAGTATTCTTACACGACCTTATCTGCTTGCTTCTGCTGTGTGGAGAGGTCGGCCACAAACACCCTGGATGTGGTTGTGATCTTTCGCTTATTCTGAGAGAGAATCACAAAGAAGACAAACTTCCCCATCTGAGAGATGCCCTTCCTGCATTGCTTAGCAGAGATCAAGGAAATAGCATTAGGTGGGACTGCCTCAGGTATCCTATACAATCTCCTGTTCAAAGTAATAATAACACTATGAGGCCTAGAATCATATACAACATGACGTTTCCATAAGTAAGGTTTGCCCAAAAGAACATCACAAACTTTGAGAGGAGAAACATCACACAATACCTCATCTTTGAAGGGCTTGATGTCGTACAACAATCGACACTGTTGGCTGACGAAGAGATCGCTTCCTTGGTCGAGCCATCCATTGGTGTCCGGTTTTGGGTGTGGCATTATTGGCAGGGCTAGCCGCTTGACGACCTCTGTTGAGATGAGGTTCTTCTGGCTACTGCTATCAACGATGAAGTGCAGCAGGGTGACTTTTACCCACATCTATGAATGGAAGAGGCACTCTCCTTCTTCTGGCTCATCTGGTTCACCAGGTTGGAGCTTGGTGGTAGAAACGGTGGCACTGGGTTCTGCGTCAATGATCCATATTCCCCTTTCTAGTTCTGGCTCAGAGTCATAATCTGCATCTGATTCAAAGGCTTTCACTTCGACCACCAGCGACTTCTTTTAGCGACAATCAATAGTGTTATGCCAAGGGCTCTTATAGAAGTCGCACCACTTCTCGATATCTTTCTTTGTCTTTCCAGTGTCCTTCTTTGCTTGCGTCTTGGACTGGCTATCCTGATACTGTCCATATTTGATCTATCCTTTGTTTGGTGGGTTGGGGCCGACCTTTCCTGGCTTTTGTTGTGAGGGGTTCCCAGGCCCAAATTGCCGCATCTTTTGTTTGAGATTCTACTTGATTTTGACGGAATATCAGTAGGCCATGCCCAAGGATGAGATGTCCAGAAACTCCATTTTGGTCTGGATGTATCTGTGCAGAGCACCAGATGTCGCTCTGAATCTTTGATACCCAAATTGGTGCGCAAGGTATGAAATATATTTGTGAAATCTGGCACTGTTTGGTCTCTTTCTTGTCGTAGTGTGGTCCATTTGGTATACAGGTCATCATAACTTCCGACAGGGTAGTATTGTTCCTTAATAGGATCCCTGAAGGATTCCCAGGTGGTCGTGACTAAAAATATGATCCTTGTTTTAGGCGTGTGATATCCCATTGGAAAGGTATCGTCGATGAAATTCATTTTGGGGGCTCAATCATGCCTTTGGCTATCATTGAGGAGATCGATCCAAAAAACCTTCATTTAGGCCCTCAAAATGGCCCCGAAAGTTAAAACTGCTAAACATAGTAAATTGCCAAAATTGTCAGAAAACTGTTTTGAGCTAGTTGGAAAAGGTGGGTGGCCACCGATATCCATCTAGATCAATGCAAGGAAAGAATTGGTGGATTCCTCGCTCAAAATGGACATGTAATTGGTTATGAGTCCATAAAGATTAAATAACATAAGAGGAATTATGCCACACATGACTTGGAACTTGCTTCCATTGTTCACACATTGAATATGTGGAGACATTATCTCATGGGGAAGAGATTTGAACTAAGAACAGACCACTGTGGTCTGAGATATATTTTTGAACAAACAACTTTGAATGCCAGGAAAATGAGATGGATGGAATTTTTAAGTGAATCTGACTTTGATATCAAGCATATCAAATGAAAAGAAAATAGATTTTCTAATGCACTTAGTAGAAGATTACATCGCATTCATGCTACAACTGTTAGTATGCATCAATCATATTTAAAGAGCATAAGTTTAGATGTTGTTGTCACAGATCAGCATTACCTACAGGTAAAGGAAAGTGTACATCAAGAAAATGTACAACAAAAAATTAAAGAATATGAGATGAAGGAAGATGGATTACTTATGCATACAAATAGAATTTATGTTCCTAGTTCCGAAGAACTTAGGAATTTGGTATTAAAAGAAATGTGTACCATATTTCAGACATCTTGGTTACCAGAAAATAATTGCAGCAGTAAGAATCCAATTCTTTTGGCAAGGAATTAAAACATATGTTGTCGATTACATTTCTATATGTATGGAATGTCAGAGAGTGAAGGTTGAGCATAGGCACCTAGTGGGTTTGCTACAATTGTTACCAATTCTAGAGAAGAAATGGGAAGTGGTAACCATTGATTTTATAACTAAATTTCCTAGGACAACAAGACAACATGATTCAATCATGGTAGTAGTTGATAAATTGACAAAGGTTTCTCATTTTGTTCCCGTAAAAATGACTCATACAACAACTAACATTGCATAAATTTACATGAGGTAGATTGCTAGGTTGCATGCGATACCTAAGACAATTGTCTCATATAGAGATAGAAAGTTTACTTCAAATTTATGGAGGGAATTGTTTAAAGGATTTGGTACAAATATGAACTTTAGCACAACATACCATCCATAGTCATATGGGTCGACAGAGAAATTCAACCAATTAATTGAAGACATGTTGATAATGTATGTGATGGATATACCATCTAAGTGGGAAGATTACCTGCAATTGGTTGAGCTTGCCTATAATAATGAGTATCATTCTTAATTGAAAACTAGTCCATTTCAGGTGTTGTATGGAAGGAAATGAAATACTCCAATGAGTTAGGACAACCCAATAGACAAAGTGGTACTTGGGCCAGAATTTCTCAAGGATATGGAAGATCAGATGGTTATAATTAAGTAGAATTTAAAGGCAACTTAAGATACACAAAAAAATTATGCATATAAGAACAAAATAGATAGAGAATTTAAAGTGGGGGGGCATGTGATTTTAAAAGTGAATCCAAAGAAGATATATTTGAAGTTGGTTAGTTTTACAAAGCTAGTAGTTAGATTATGTGGTCCATTTGATATATTGGACAGAATAGGGCCAATTACATACATGCTTGCATTCCCTGCTTCAATGAATGTGCATAATGTATTTCATGTATCTTTCCTAAAACAAATATGTACATGATCCTAACCATGTTATTGATTGGCATTTGATTCATATAGAGATAGAGGGAGACTTTTAGGTCCAACCAACATTAATATTGGACATAACAGTCAAAATGCTACGAAATCGAGTTATAGAGTTGGTAAAGGTCCAATGGACCTGCTACGGTCCTGAAGATGCTACTTGGGAGAATGAAGATGCCATGTGGGTAGAGTACCCACAACGTTTTGAATAATTTTTTATATTTTGATATTTGTTTTGTATATGCATTGAGTACAGTGCCAAAATAAGGGGGAGGGGATGTAACACCCCAGGTTTTGAGCCCTGTATTAAAAAATGATTTTTTTTAATCCAAGAAGTCCAATGTTCTTATGAAGTGTAATGTTTGATAATTATTAATGATAAATACATCACTGGATGCTAGACGGACAAGGACAAGAGTTATAGGGAGTTATGATTCCACAAGAGAGGGGGATTGAGGGCATAAGTATTTATTTTATACTTTATTTACCCATTTTTTTTAATGGAGAATAAAAATTACATGAGCTTCTTGGGGGGGAGGCCAAGTGGTACCTTAAATCCAATAATTACATGAAATCGTCCTTGGTCTGTTTGGGGAGTTCTCATTCTTATTCTTCCGTTTACTTATTCTTCATTCATTCACTCACTCACTCAATTTCTTGTTGTTCACACCTTTCGTTATGTTCTCACTCCATTCATTCTTTCACCCACTCATCCTTCCTCATTGGTTTCTTGGCTTGGGGAAAGGAAAATGAACTATTAGAGAGGAGCCATGGTTTTATTGGTTGTAAATACTGTTGGTGTATTCCAGCCATGAATCAGGGCCTTTATGTTTGATATTCTTTGGCCTGTGTTCCATTTTTCTCACAACTACGAGTCCTGAGAGTCCCAACATGGAGATTTTGGACCAGCTGCACTAGAGCCTTGGAAAGAGATGGACAACCTGAGGGACTGTGTGGCAGAGAAGGGGGTCCATTCTCTTGGGTTGTGCAGGCTGGGTAGAAGAGAAATTGTGTACTTTGGATCATTGTGGGTGCTGAAAAGCCCATGAGAGCTTGAGTGATGACTGGTTTGGGAAGCTGAGTGACACTCTGGAACTTCCCTTGTGGTTTCATAGCCTTGAATCGAGGGTGATACTACTGTTGATACTTGGAATAACAATGTCTATGGTTGGGTAGAACGTGCTTGGTCTGCAACTAGTTGGCGATTTGTTCCATTAAAGATAAGTGCTCTATGTTATGGTTTTATTTGATTGTGTATTTATTTCGTTGTGTATTTACTTATCTAAGAAATTTGTAGTTGTAATATGCATTCTTGTTGGTTATTATTGAGCATGACACATGTCTCATTTATTTATGTCGTAACATGAATCTTGATCTATGCATGTGAATATTGCATGCATCTTTATTAATTGCATGTTATATTAGAAGTCGAAAAAGAAGTCCAGAAGTGGGATTGAAGTGGCGTGCCTGACCTGTGGGTGGCTGGGTATGTTACAACTTTGTATCAACTTAAGGAAGTTGAACAAGGTAAAAATGAGAAACAAGTATCCTTTGCCAAGAATAGATGAATTGTTTGATTAGCTAAGTGGCACAAGGATATTTTCAAAGATTCATCTTAGATCGAGATATCGCTAATTAAGAATAAAGGAGGAAGACATCAATAATACTACATTCAGAACAAGGTATGGTCATTACAAGTTTACAGTGGTGCAATTTGGGTTGTCAAATGCACTATCTCTCTTCATGTGTTTAATGAATGGATTTTTCAAAGAGTATTTAGATAAGTTTTTCATTGTATTTTTGGATGACATAGTTATTTACTCAAATTCTAAAGAAGAGTAGGAGTAACACTTTAGGATGGTATTAAAAGTTTTGAGGGAGAACCAATTTTATTCAAAGTTGAGCAAGATTTCATTTTATGAGAGGGAAATTCATTACTTGGGTCATATTATTTCATAGAAAGGAATAGTTGTGGAACCAACGAAGATAAAATCCATTGAGGAATGGAAAAACCCAAGAAATGTCTCAGCAGTGAGATCCTTTACGGGACTAGTTGGGTACTAAAAAAGGTTTATTGAAGGATTCTCAAAGATTGTGCATCCAGTTACATCTTTACAAAATAAAGGTGCAATGTTTGAATGGACTTCGGAATATGTAAGGAGTTTTCCGTTGTTGAAGAGCTTGTTGAAAAGTGTGTTGATTTTGAGAGTTGTTGATCCTAATTTAGACTTCATTGTGTGCATAGATGCATGCAAGGAAGGACTCGATGGAATCCCAAGTCAGAATGGACAAGTGGTATGCTATGCATCAAGGAAGTTGAAAGAACATGAAAGAGTTTCTTCTACTCATGATTTAGAATTGGCAGCTATAGTGCATGCCTTGAAGGTGTGGCAAAATTATCTCATGGATAAATATTGGAGATGAGAACAGACCATTGTGGTCTGAAATATTTTTTTGGAAAACCAAGTTTGAATTCCAGACAAAGAAGGTGGTTAAAGTTCCTCAGTGAGTATGAATTTGACATAAATCGTATCAAAGGAAAAGAGAACAAGGTGGATGATGCACTTAGAAAGAGGGTGTTTCAATGCATGTTATAGCCATTAGAATGTATAAATTGGATTTACATGACATAATTTTATAAGTTGTCAAATCAGATCTGCACTATATGGATATAAGTGTGACTTTACAAAAAGGTATGTCACAATAGAATTTTGAAGCTTATGAGTTAAGAGAGGATGGGATCCTCATGTATAGACGCATATCCTATGTGTTGAATGATCAAGAGTTGAAGAGGCTGATATTTTCGGAGATGCATAAGGTTTCTTATGCGGGACATACAGGTTATCACAAGACAATTGTCACAACCAAGAAGCATTAATTTCATCCAGGTATGATAAAGGAATTTTTTTATTTTATTGCTAGGTGTCTCGAATGTCAGAAGGTCAAGGCTGAGAACAGACATCCAACTAGTTTGTTGCATCCTTTTCTTGTTCATGATTGGAACTGGGAATTTGTGACCATGGACTTCATAACTAATTTTCCTAGGACTTATAATCAACGTGATTCTATTATGGTGGTGGTGGACATGCTTACGAAAGCTACCCATTTTGTTCCATTGAAGTCAACACACAAGGAAACAAAAAATGTTGAGATATACATGCGAGAAATTTCTAAGTTGCATGGTATATGTAAGATAATTGTGTCTCACAGAGATTCCACGTTCACCTCAAACTTTTGGAAAAGGATATTCAAGGGTTTTGGAACAAGTCTGAACTTTAGCACAACATATCACCCTGAGACAAATGGTAAAGAAAATAGAGTAAATTGGATGATTGAGGACATGTTGAGGATGTATGTGATGGATAAACCATCAAAATGGAAAGAGTACCTTCATTTGGTAGAGTTTTCTTACAATAATGGGTACCATGCATATTTGAATATGAGCCCATTTGAGGCAATTTATGGCAGAAAGTGCAGCACAACTGTGAGTTGGGACAACCCAATAGACTATGAAATAGTTGGACTAGACATGCTTCAAGAAATGGAGGAGAAGATGCTAAATATCAAGAAAAATATAAAGGTCACCCAAGACAAGAAGAAAATATGCTCAAATAAAGGCAAAACCCATAGGGATTTTAAAGTGTGGGGTCATGTATTCTTGAAAGTGCAGGAGAAATTCCCTAAGGTTGGGAAAGTGTTCTAAGTTAGATACATGTTATTGTGGGCCATTTCAAATCTTAGAGAGGATTTCTCCTGTCATGTATATGCTTACTTTTTTTGCATCCTTATGTATTCATAATGTTTTCCATGTGTTATTTCATAAAAAGTACATACTTGATGTTAATAATATTATTGATTGGAATGTGATTCAAGTGGAGCCAAAAGGCGTATTTCAAGTGAGATCATTTTGTGTATTGGATCGGAAAATCAAGTAGCTCCAGAATCGAGTCATGGAGTTCATAAAGGTTCAATGGACTTTGTATGGTCCCGATGATGCAACTTGGGAGAACGAGGATTCTATATGAATATAGTATCTTCATATCTTTGAAAATTTTTGAAATTTTGTATGTACATGTGTAT
>JZKD02S0270528.1:190332-200759 GCA_000966675.3 Picea glauca
TATGGAAACGTGTAATGTTGGATAATGTTTTGATCCTAAGTCACCCAGGGTAGGGAACGAGTCACTAAGTGGCTTAAATATACTTCTAAAGGTGACAAGTGTCAAGTGGAAGGCACAAAATATATATGGCTTGCCTTAGTGTATTTTGGGGGGACGATGCATTATTCATGGAAATTTTTTGTTCGAGGCTATTGTGTGCAATAGGGGGTCGAACTATATGAAAAATCTAATTAATACCTTATCTACATCGAGAAGTTTGTAAGGAGTTGCGGGGAGGTAACCAATGTTTTGGATATTAAGGAGGTGGTTTGTTAGGCCTGTGAGCAATCTCTTTGGGTGAGAGATTGGTTGTTGAGGAAAAGGGTTGTCAAACCCATGAGCATACTCTCCACCTGAGAGTTTTGCTGAGAATTATTCTCTATTGCATTGGGCATTATATGTAGGGCTCAAAGACTTCATTTATGGCATCTTGTTGGTAACCCTGGAAGGGAAGTGGGGAAACCGAAGGGTTGTTGAGAAGAGAAGGGTCATGATTCATTGGGTGTGACAGGTGCATGGGAAATGAGGGCGTGTAGGCTAGTTGCAACAACGAGCAGTCCTTAACTCAAGTCCTTGTTAATATATACTAGAAGTCCTTTTTCCTTGGTGGAGTTAGGACCTAGCTTAGGGGTTCTTGCTGAAATTATATGAGAAACAGAGTCTATTCCTGGGAGGACTGTCAGAGTTATGCACACAATTGATGATTTTCATAAAAGATAAGTGTTGTTTAAATACATGTCTTGTTTACTGTGTGCTTATTTATCTATGCATGTTATGGGTTAATTCTTGTATGTTATCACATATAGGTAATTGTTGTTATTTTTTTTTAATGTTTCTTGTGCATGCAAGTATGGTTCTTCTAGCCTGTATTTGTAGTTGTGCTTTGATATGGCAATCATTTATAGTCTTGCATGTTAAGTTAATCTTTTGATTTTGGTTATGATTCTTCAAAGAGGATTGGGTGGTTGGGTGCAGAGGACTGTATCATGTGCACACCGGAGGCTATATTTTGTGTGTGCGTTCAAGGAATTAGAATCTTCACAGAATGAAATCAAATTTGGTATATGATGTGAGGGTGGTTTTGCGCATTTTTGTACCATGTGATCAACATGCTGGTGCACACAATTATTTGAGTTTAAAGTTGTGTTAAAAGGATAAATTTTCTTCCGATGTTATAAGTAATGTCGCGCGACTCAATCTAGGGTTGAGTGCATTACTTTTAGTTAAACTATGTGGACTTGTGTTAGAGTAGATTTTGTGTAGTGTATTTCAGAATAGTATAAAATGATGGATGATGTTATGTTATGGTTTTAGAGCAGTTTTTGGTTTAGAGTGTGTGGCGTGGCCCAACTTGGAAGGATGGGGATGTTACAACGAGTGTAAGTGCACTATTGAAAATGTGAGTTGTGACTAATTCTCATTGATATGGGTCATAGATTAATGACTTACTTCACAGATAATCCAAAATATGATATATTGGAAGCCCCTTGATACTTAAATAAAAAGAGTAAAGGGAGATCTAAGGGAATAATTCATAAGACACAATAATACTTGGATACTTAAATAGAAAGAGTAAAGGGACCTCTAAGTGAATAAGCCATAAGAGACAATAGTTGTTAAGATTTTTCAAATGGGGTAACATGTTAAGTAAGCTTGAGTCACTCCATATTTTAACAAGCTTGAGCTAGAGGATGTCTAAATTGATCTAAATATATTTCATGCTCCCAGAATTGGAATATCTAGTCTATAGGCTAAATTTAACACCCAAAATTTTCCATATATTCAACTTGATTTTACAAGTTTATATTTTAAAATTAAAAAAAATACATCCACTACCAAGGTTGAATCCCCATCCACTACCTTGGTTAAAGATTACTTTCCACATTATCTTGAATCATAGTCCTAACCTTGATTATAGCATAGGGCCTTCACATTATTGACCATTATATTATCACATTCATTAATAAAGGGATTTTTACAATTGTGAAAAACAAAAGTCAATATATTATCGGTATTGAGGGGGAAGATGCAGGGTAAGGGGGAATTTATTGGTATTGGGGGGTATAAAAAGGGGTCTCTCATAAAAATATGGGATATCTAGTATAAATAGAGTTTTTTTATTGGAAGGATCTCTTGGGAGGGGGTTTCAACAAAATAATTATTGGAGGTATTTATCAATATCTAGTAGAATTAGAGGTATTATTTAATATACCATGAATTCATGTGTTATGTCATAGGTTCACTAAGTGGATACCCCATATGGATTATAATTACCTCAATGGACTCCACCACCTCTCTAATCTAGTCAAATTTCACCATAATATCCTTTGTATGTGGTTGAAACTTGATATTCTTTGCCAAATAAATAACACTCTGATTGTCAAAAAACTAGGCATGGGACCGTGTTCAAGTCTAATATCTTTACATAATTTGTCAACCAAGAGTTTTCCTATCACAATCCTTAGAAGCCTCTATAGTTTCAATGTACTTTGCATCAATACTCAAATGTAAACAACTTGTTTCTTCTTACTCTTCCAAATAAAAACTAGTTCAAACAATGTCTCTCTCTCTGTGTGTGTGTGTGTGTGTGTGTGTGTGTGTGTGTGTGTGTGTGAGAGAGAGAGAGAGAGAGAGAGAGAGAGAGAGAGAGAGAGAGAGAGAGAGACTTTTCATTTTCCACATCACCTACCCAATTTATATTAATTGGAATCAACAAATCCATGCGTATGAAGATTCTTTATTTGAAATATTCCTAATAACAAATTAGTATAGTCAACAATGTCTAATAGGTTCCTAACGTCCTCTTGACCATTGTCTAATTATCTCTTCTCATATTTTCCATGTGCTTACTTACAAATCCTACTACATGTGCAATATCTAGTCTTGTGCACAATATTGCATACATAAGGTTAACAACATCATTAGCATATGGGACTTTTACCACACTCATCCTCATGTTTTATCCTAGGCCTCATGTTAGTAAAAAAAAACACACCCACTTAAAATGTAGTGCACGTTGGTCTAGATTTATCCATCCTAAACAGATTGAAAATGCATTTTCAACATACATTCTTCCATTTATATACTACTCACTATTTTGATAGTCCATCTTCACCTCAATTCCAAATAAATATTACAACTCACCTCATTCATTCAAGTCAAACTCATGTGGAAATTTGGACTTACTCTCCTTAACTAGTTTCTTAATACAATATTTAATCAAAATATTATCATAGACATGAGGAGGTCAAGAGATTTATCAAAATTAAATCATTATAAAAGTAACAAGTTGGGGTGCATTATTGGAAGTACCCAAAAACATAAGTGTGACAACCATCAAATGAGTGTGATATAAAAAATATAAGTGAAAACAAGTGAGTACAAGACAACATGACAAATACTTAGCTCACCTTATGGTCTCCTCCAATGTTTTGGGATCATCATATTGTATTTTGTCATTGATGAATGATGGAAACCCACTCAAGTACCTCTGAATCTTTATTGTCTCATTCTTGGTGAAAGAGACATACTTCAACAATTCTAAAAACCTTCTTTCATATTCATCTATTGTTATACTCCCAAGCTTGAATTCAATGAACTCTTTCATATTTCTGTCATAATACCTTTTGGCCAGGTATTTCTTTTCGAAATACTTCTTAAATTCCCTCCAAGTAAAATTTTTTTCATCGATGTGCTACACCTCGACCAACTGATCCCACCACATGGATGCCTTACCGTTGAGTTGATAAATGGTAGTTCTTCCTTCTGCAAAGAAGAATAACTATGCAATTGAAAAAACTTTCTCACGCCGAGTAGCCATGTCTTTGCATCTTCATCCTTATTTTTCTCCCCATCAAACGTGGGAGATTCGATTTTGTTCATTTCTCCTCATAGGTCATCCACCCAGAAACTCTTATGCTTCCTAACAAGGGATGGACTTGAGCTGCTATGTGCTCTCTTATTGGAATGCCTCGGGGAGTGTTTGTGATGTCTGCTATCACTTTTTGTTCTTATGTGACTTCCTTATTTTCTTGAGCCACTCTCCTTATACAATTTCTTTTATATTCTTTTCAAGCTCTGCATCGGCTTTATGTTGAATTCTCCATGTTTCTCTATGGCTTTCAAAATCTTTTTGTTATATGCTCGGTGAGTTTGGACATCTTTCTGCAAATTTTTAATGATTTTCATCATGTTCTCTTATTTATCTATCTCTTCTCCATGCCCATTGGAGTTCATTCCTTCAAATCCCAAATGGACATCCATTCCTCTAACATCATTCCCTGAATTATGAGCATCCTATGCCTCCTTCATTTCTCTACACCATGGAACAATTTGGTTCGGTTCTGTCAATTGTTAACTCTCCAAAAATGTGCACTCAATCGAATTTTTTTCAGGTTACTCGACTTAATAATTTTCCAGGATAAACCTATCTCATTCAACAAAACAATATCATATTCCTTTTTTAGCGGGTCTTGGTCAGTCAAGAACCCCTCATGCTTCTTTCTCTAAGCCCCTCTCTATTTTGCAAAAAATAATTTGGGCGTTAGCCCCTTTTTATTCTTCTTTTGGTTCGCATGTGACCATAGTTGTGACCCAGTGCAAATGATTTGGGCACTTATTCAGAGCCTTGAAAATTTAGGCTCCAGGGATTCGAAGGTTTCCCTTTTTTCGCGTGTCCCAACCATCACAGAACAACGAACTGACAACGTGTGAAGAATGGTGTATCTACGGTCCACATTCCTTTCTCATATCTAATGTGGATTAGAGCTTTGCGGACTCTGGCTTCGGCAGTTTCCAAAGCACTTTCCAACAAATCTCTCGGAGTGACGAATTGAAAAACTTGCGAAGTAGGGTGGATCAATGGTCCAAGACTTCCCAGCATCCAACGACTGATTCCCACTATATAACTCCCAGCTTCGGAGCTCCGGGACTTCTGAGATTCAGAGCTTCAAGACTTCGGAGGATTTCACGTCCACACATCTCAAAACTCTTGAACCACTAATCTCCGAACACTTCCACGTCACCCCTGGTGACGTCATTAAGTCACGTCACCTCGGCGCTATAGAACTTCTGAAACTTCTTCCTTCAATTCCATTATGAACCATTTCTTCCAGAATTTCAAGTCTCTGGACATCACAATATGGTAGCACGCGTCCACTGTGACCATCAGGTCCCCACCATCCATGCTCAAGAGGAGGCCCACGTGGTGAAATATTAGAAGCATACATGTGGCCCACTCATACGGGTGTCATGTGTCATGTTCTATCGGGAATTTCAATCATCCAAAGGTTCTTAACTCACTGACATGTGGCATACATCTCATGTGTCCATGCCATTTCGAGTGATGTCAGAAAACCATGTCACTTCAACACATCGAGCCTCGAAAGTTTGTACACTTGCACACTCCAATTATTTCGAATGTCGAACTCTCGAACTTTCTTACCCTATGGGTTCCACATAGTACAACTGTCACCAACTAAGGTGGTGGCACATGGCATGTCTAGGAAAGGTCCACGTCACCACTGGCGACATCATCTTGCCATGCCACTTCTTCTCTTTTGCTTTAGGAATTCGGGCTTCAGCGGTTTGTGGACCAACACACCCCAATTCTCCCAACTGTCGAAATCCAAAGTTACAAACTGGTCTGAGATCTACGTCTCACAACCACTTGCGCATAGATCCACCGAATCTTCTCTATCTTCGGTCGATCCAACGATCAATACTTTTCCCCCCTGGATCTACAATGTATATCCTCTTTGGGACTTCAAAACTTCAAGCTTCGACACCTTTTTCTCTTATAACCCATACACCTTGTCAAACTCGCAAATTTTGAAGGACTTTCAGTTTAAACCTCCTACACCTTTCTCCAGATATGATGATTGTGAAGGATCCTCCTTCTATCGAATAGATCCTACGGCCCAACACCACGAATGTTATTATTTTTTTCTCTGTGGCCATTTCTTAAACTTGTTACACCTCCTGTGTTTCCGAACACAGTCCAAGTGTTCTTTCAACACCCTTATGACACTCTGTACATCAAAATTCTCTAGACTTTCTACTATTAATTTCTCATTCATGGCCCATCAAGGTTCTAGGTAGAAACGAAGGGCTCTTAACTTGAATTTTTCTCATTTCGACAACAATTGTTTTCCGAAACGTTTTCTCCAACTTCCACTAACATGGCACATCCAGGCTTATTGTTGAAACCATGGATATGATACCATTTTGTAACATCCCCATCCACCAATAGGTTGGGCAATGCCACTTCCTGGATGTCTCTCTTAGCTCTGATACCAATTAGTGAAATCCTCGGCCTTAACCAATAAGTTAGGCCATGCCATCGAATAACCTTTATGCTCTGATACCATTTTGTAAATTTATATGCATTCATATCTAATGCAAATTAGCAGTTACAACATTTTGTTCATGCCACTTCTTCATGCAGAAATAATCATTAAAATATCTTGACAATATATGCATGCAGACAACATATCCTAACCATACAAAGATTAATGCGGAAATAACAGTAAGCCTACACATACAAAATATATGATATATCTAGGCATTACTCATCAAGTATAAAACATGTACAATTACACAACATACAATCAACAAAGTTTTGGTACTTATATTTCAATAAATGACCACCAACTGCATGCAGACCTTCCATGAACCTCCCAGCCTTAGACCATTCTCCTCATCACACTAAGAAGTGGGTCAACCCCGAGCTCCGACTAAACTCCACCGGGAAAGGGATTCGTAGGCTTGGAAAGGGTGACATGAAATTCACACAGGTCAACAGGAAAGATTATCTCCCAGGGCCAACTTACACTAACAACCTACAACCTCTCATTCCGAACATGCCTGTCCCACCCCAGGAAGTGTGCCCCTTATTTTCTCAATAGTCCTTCGGCTGCCTGACTTCCCTTTGAGGGCTTCAACAACATGTCAAACAAGAATTCTCTGAGCACTATAGCTACAGTTGGGCTCCCTCTAGGAAAACACTTTCCCAACAACCTCTCTCATCTAGAGAGAGTTTCTTTCAGGCCTGACAACCTGACTCTTCAGTCCACGGGCCTGACAACCCTCCTCTTAAAACCACAGGCTTGACAACCTTCTTCTTCAATCCAGCTCCTAAGCCAATTCTAGAAAAGGTGTCTGAAACAACAAAGCTCAGTACAGAGTAGATGATGGCAACAAACTAGGCTCATTCAAGGAATTGTGTGGTCTGTAACAACAAATTGTTAAGACATGGTATGGCTCAGGTAAGGTACATGGTGCATCGGGCTTCATAGGAGACACACGGGATAACTCAAGTACGACTACATGATTCTAAAGGTGCATGCTATATACAAAGGTGATGATGATGAAGAACTGGTTCAATGCTTGAATCCCTGGTGAATCAGGAAGGGTGACATACTTCCAGAGAATCATAAGGGTCGTGAGGAAACTTGAGACTAGTCCCAACTCAAGGATGGGGAGAAACTCCAAAATGGGAAGCCAACCCCCAATGAGCTGTCTTTCCAAGCTATACTGCATGTGCCAGGTCAACACCTATCTTCTTGCAGATGCATGAGCTCGACTTAGCACTCGTTCCCTTTCGTTAGCTTAGCCCCAAGTAGAGCTTAGTCTCCCATAAATATTTCTCCGTGGTTGGTCTTAACAACAATTCTTGTCTTGGGCACAAGAATATTCAGGTCTACAAAGTTACATGAGAAGCGCCCAAGCATAGCACGGAAACATCTCATTTCAGGCTTCCAAGCAAGTAAATGGGCGAAATTATCTTATCAATGGCCCAGATTCATCCATAGAAGCAGATCAACGGTCGGCATGAAATCGCGGTTAGCGGAGTTGCACCAGGATTAGAGTGATGGGAAGCGTCTATATTGCATACAACAAAGGATATTAGTTGTTCATCCAAAGGACGCGTGGCGCGAGATCTAGTCACATCGGCATTTTGGCATTCGAGAGTTTGAAGGGTGAGATTTTTCACGTCGTTCTACCTCTCGAAACCTCGAACCCCGAAACGACGATAAGCGCCTTTGATGCTAAGCCTATGGTTCTAGCACCCGGTCACGTCAAGCGAGCCTGGTTATGGAGGCAGCCCTCTTGTAACATCAAATACCATCTCAACAGTTCCTCTGGAGGACACGCGATGTACATCTGTGCTTTCGTGGTTTGGTCAATCGGGATTTGAAGGAAAATTACATCGTGAACCCCCGGTGCCAGAAATCCCGAAAGGATCGGGACCATCTATTTGAAGGACACACGGCGCAATAGTTGAGCCATGAGTGGGGCCCTTCAGGATTTTCATGATGAAAGTGCCGAGGTCATCTCAGTCGTTCATCCATCAGCGAGGTTCGGGCAAATTTAATTTAAAGAGGGTGCAGATTTGGACGGTCGTGATCCAGGCACTCAAATTCACGGACAAGGTCCAATTCCTCACCCCCTCTGTCATTCTGCCTTTAATGGAGGGGAGGGGGGGTCCAGAATCAGAGATAATGTATGCACGCATCTGGACGGCCCAAGTCTCGACGCTTAGATATACGGTTCTGCCCTTAATGGAGGGGGGTTGGTCCGTAATGGAATTTCACTCTAACGCCCCCCCCTTCCTATCATGTCACTGTCTGAGTCATCCTCCCCATTGCCACCCGTTCTCCACCTATCGCCACCCTCTTCCCCCATCATCTGTCCAACTTCCCCCTTTCCATCCACATGGCCCCTCAACTCATTGCCCTCTCGTCTCCTGCCATGTGTCCCTCTCACTCCCAGTCACCTCCACCTGTATGATCATCCCTTTTACTCTATGTCCACCTATACCCCCGCACTCCACACACTTTCCTCCTCTTTCCTATTCAGACCGCATGGCATTCCTCATCTTATGTCACAACTCCCTTTTCCTCTCCATCACCTCCACATTGTTGACGCCATCGCTCCCATCATACCCTCTTTCACATCTGCCATAGGGGTCCCTCACAACAGTCCAGCGAAGCAACATCCAAAGAGAGACCGTTCAGATAATCCAGGTGGCACCATTAGGAGACCTTCACGTCTCAGAAGGCAGAGTTGACCGAGGCTGTCCCCAGTCCCAAGAAAGAAGTTATTGTAGTTGTTGCTGGTGGTTGAGCATCATCTCTGCCATAAAAAGAAAGTCCAGCAAAGGACATAAGCTGGTCGATTCATCTGCAATAGGACAGTCCGAAATCTGATAGCATCTGTCTTGGGTGCACAATCGGCTAGATTTTTCATGCACAGACTGTCAGAAGACATGCAGACACAATGTTTTTAATGCAGCGTCTTGTTTTTGCTGCTATTGTTGTTTTGAGTATATGTAGGCATTTTCGCCATTTTTGTAAGCATCGATGGTAGAGCGAAGATCCCGACTGTAAAGTTTTAGTAGATGTCTCTAGTTCTCTGGTTATGCATCTGTATGTAATATTTCTTGTTTAATGACAGACAATTTTCTTATCCCGTCTAGTTTTAATCTCATACTGAGGGAGTTCATGATTGACTGATTCACATGAATTATTGCAATTATGTTACGATAAAGGATTTATTGTTGCATTGTTGTATTCTCCGATTTTCTGCGTTTGAATGTAAGAAGATCTTGCGTTTAGATGTTTTCTCCTACAGTCTGTTAGAAACCTGATGTTTACGAAAGACCTTTTCAGTTCTCTTATACAAGTCTTCCCCCTACTCACCCTTACTACAACTCACTGTCTAAAGTTTATCTAAGACCTCACTTGCCCCTGCATGCCTGGCCTAGTTTCAGAGTTAGAACAACATTGGTTTGAGTTAACTCCCATTCAATCACCCCTTTTTATAAACAAATTGTGACATAAACTGATGGGCGTCAGGCTCTTCTCTTGCTGCAATCTAGGAGTGACTTCCGTCACTAAGATTTCTAGCGTTGTTGCCAGGGATGAAATTGAAGATTTTCCCTGGGTAGAACGACATTGAGCCTCTAATTCTGAAGGTGCATCAGGCATCAGAGCCCTTAAAGATTTCTATTGTGCACCTGGTGACTCAACTGGGGCGAATCCAAGGTTTCCACATCACTGTTTCAGCTGTGGCTACTATTAGCACACCTGAAAGCTGACCCAGAGGAGCTTTCTTGAGAAGGTTTCAACAGTTGCTTTCTCAGCCTAGGAAGCTTCCTGGGGTAACAACAACGTAAGATATGGCCTTTGATGGTGAACAAGGACCAGGCACATTCGAGGCTGTGCATCTTTCACCTGGCGAATCCATGATTCAAGGATCGATTGGCGACTCCGCTAGTTTGGAATGGAGAAAATATTAACTCGAAGGTTTGCTCCTTTTAATTTTTCTACTATTCCTGGTTTTCCTAATGTTGTCCCTTCTCCGAATGAATGGGGAAATTATTTTCC
>JZKD02S0270528.1:200809-216418 GCA_000966675.3 Picea glauca
CCTCTGAGTTGATTTTTCATAGCTGTTGTGAGGGATACTACAACAAATGTATACAAGATAGAGTTGTCTCTTATGTAGGCTATGAGGATGATCCTGATGACCTGGATCAGAAATCTGTCATTTCTCCTCCCCATTCGTCTGCTTCGGGCGAAGTTATGGAACTGATAAAATCTATCACTGCCAGACTTGATAGGTGGGAAGATGAGCGATGTACAGAGGATTTTCCACCCTTTGAAGAAGAGGATTTTGGTATCTCCACAATGGATGATTATGAAGATCCCAGGGAGGAATAAGATGCTTTGGGTAGAGTTATGGAACTGATAAAATCTATCACTTCCAGACTTGACAGGTGGGAAGTTGAACCATGTGCTAAGGATTTCCCATCCTTTGAAGCAGAGGCCCTTAGCAACTCTACTGAGGGAGATTATGAAAAAAAAATTCCCACGGGTCTTGTTTATGGTCATTATGAATATGACCCATGGGAGAGCCAAGAAGAAGAAATCCTCTTAGATATGATTATGTTTGATGGAGGCTGTGATGATGAGGGTTGTAAGGATAGAAGATTGGGGGAAGAAGATGCTCTGAGTGAACTGATAGAGCAATAAGAATCAGAGATAATGTATGCACGCATCTGGACGACCCAAGTCTCGGCGCTTAGATCTACGGTTCTGCCTTTAATGGAGGGGGGTTGGTCCGTAATGGAATTTCACTCTAGCACCCCCCCCTTCCTGTCATGTCATTGTCTAAGTCATCCTCCCCATTGCCACCCATTCTCCACCTATCGCCACCCTCTTCCCCCATCATCTATCCAACTTCCCTCTTTCCATCCACCTGGCCCCTCAGCTCATCGCCCTCTCATCTCCTGCCATGTGTCCCTCTCACTCCCAGTCACCTCCACCTGTATGATCATCCCTTTTACTCTATGTCCACTTGTACCCCCGCACTCCACACACCTTCCTCCTCTTTCCTATTTAGACTGCGTGGCATTCCTCATCTTATGTCACATCTCCCTTTTCCTCTCCATCACCTCCACATTGTTGACACCGTCACTCCCATCATACCCTCTTTCACATCTTCCATAGGGGTCCCTCGCAGCAGTCCAGTGAAGCAGCATCCAAAGAGAGACCATTCAGATAATCTAGGTGGAAACATTAGGAGACCTCCATGTCCCAGAAGGCAGAGTTGACCGAGGTTGTCCCCAGTCCCAACAAAGCAGTTATTGTGGTTGTTGCTGGTGGTTGCGCATCATCTCTGCCATAAAAAGAAAGTCCAGCAAAGGACTAAAGCTGGTCGATTCATCTGCAACAGGACAGTCTGAAATCTGATAGTGTCTGTCTTGGGTGCAAAATCGGCTAGAGTTTTCATGCGCAAACTGTCAAAAGACATGTAGACACAATGTTTTTAATGCAGCGTCTTGTTTTTGCTGTTGTTGTTGTTTTGAGTATATGTAGGCGTTTTCGCCATTTTTGTAAGCATCGATGGTAGAGCGAAGATCCCAACTGTAAAGTTTTAGTAGACGTCTCTAGTTCTCTGGTTATGCATCTGTATGTAATATTTCTTGTTTAATGAAAGACAATTTTCTTATCCCGTCTAGTTTTAATATCATACAGAGGGAGTTCATGATTAACTGATTCACATGAATTATTGAAATTATGTTACGATAAAGGATTTATTGTTGCATTGTTGTATTCTCCGGTTTTCTGCGTTTGAATGTAAGAAGATCTTGCATTTAGATGTTTTCTCCTACAGTCTGTTAGAAACCTGATTTTTACGACAGACCTTTGCAGTTCTCTTATACAAGTCTTCCCCCTACTCACCCTTACTACAACTCACTGTCTCAAGTTTATCTAAGACCTCACTTGCCCATGCATGCCTGGCCTAGTTTCGGAGTTAGAACAACATTGGTTTGAGTTAACTCTCGTTCAATCACCCCTTTTTATAAAAAAATCGTGACATAAACTGATGGGCGTCAGGCTCTGCTCCTGCTGCAATCTAGGAGTGACTTCCGTCGCTAAGATTTCTAGCGTTGTTGCCAGGGACGAAATTGAAGATTTTCCCTGGGTAGAACGACATTGAGCCTCTAATTCTGAAGGTGCATCAGGCATCAGAGCCCTTAAAGATTTCTATTATGCACCTGGCGACGCGACTGGGGCGAATCCAAGGTTTCCACATCACTGTTTGAGCTGTGGATACTATTAGCACACCTGAAAGATGACCCAGAGGAGCTTTCTTGAGAAGGTTTCAACAGTTCCTTTCTCAGCCTGGGAAGCTTCCCGGGGTAACAACAACGTAAGATCTGGCCTTTGATGGTGAACAAGGACCAGGCACATTCGAAGTTGTTCATATTTCACCTTGCGACTCCATGATTCAAGGATCGATTGGCGACTCCGCTAGTTTGGAATGGAGAAAATCTTAACTCGAAGGTTTGCTCCTTTTAATTTTTCTACTATTCCTGGTTTTCCTAATGTTGTCCCTTCTCCGAATGAATGGGGAAATTATTTTCCCATATTTGGAAAACGTGAAGAGGACAACCCTGCTCAGCACCTCAGTGACTTTCATGAACTCATGCATCAGTGGGAGATACATCATGAGGATGTATTACTGAAAATGTTCATGTTCTCGTACATGGTATTATTCTTTACCCCCTACTAGAATTTCTTCACTCAGTGAATTCCATGCAACCTTCACTGCCTATTGTTAGGTGATTTATCCCTCTGAGTTGATTTTTCATAGCTGTTGTGAGGGATACTACAACAAATGTATACAAGATAGAGTTGTCTCTTATGTAGGCTATGAGGATGATCCTGATGACCTTGATCAGAAATCAGTCATTTCTCCTCCCCATTCGTCTGCTTCGGGCGAAGTTATGGAACTGATAAAATCTATCACTACTAGACTTGACAGGTGGGAAGCTGAGCGATGTATAGAGGATTTTCCACCCTTTGAAGAAGAGGATTTTGGTATCTCCACAATGGATGATTACGAAGATCCCAGGGAGGAATAAGATGCTTTGGGCAGAGTTATGGAACTGATAAAATCTATCACTGCCAGACTTGACAGGTGGGAAGTTGAACCATGTGCTGAGGATTTCCCATCCTTTGAAGCAGAGGCCCTTAGCAACTCTACTGAGGGAGATTATGAATTTTTATTTCCCACGGGTCTTGTTTATGGTCATTATGAATATGACCCATGGGAGAGCCAAGAAGAAGAAATCCTCCTAGATATGATTATGTTTGATGGAGGCTGTGATGATGAGGGTTGTAAGGATAGAAGATTGGGGGAAGAAGATGCTCTGAGTGAAATGATAGAGCAGGCGAAATCTCTCACTGCCCAACATGCAAAGTTGGAATCTGAGGACAATGGGGAGGATTTTCCAGTCTCCAAGGAAGATGTTCTAGATGGCTCTTTCGAGGAGATTATTGAATATTTTGTAAACGCATTAACATCTACCCCCGATGAGCTTGTTATCTCAGATCAAAACGATGAAGAGGTAGTTGTGGAAGAGGATTGTTCTCTTTTCCTTCACGAGATCTCCCATGATGTGTTTACATTCGGGGTCGAAACGAAGGAGCGGGGGATAGTTCCACTTCTACAGGTTGGAGAAGATTTGTTCCCCCATGACTTTGATGATTATCTGGAAGAGGAGCAGTGGAACCCCACATCACCTTTTGTTGATCAGAGCAGCCAACCCACTTATGACAGTTATGAATTAGAGTCTGAGCTTGATATGTTGGATTTCCAAGAGCACGTCGCAGAACCTTGTCCTCTTCTCACTAAGGAAAATTATCACGAGGAAATCAACCATCTCAGTCTTTCAGGAGACACTGAGAAATACGAGGAAGAGCAGAATTTACCCGGGGGGGCTGTTTATAATGAATATGAATCTGACCCCGGGGAAAGCCAAGAAGAGGGAAAAGAACCAAAGGAGCAGTCTGCCCTTTGTTCAGAGCCATTCAGTGTGCAGCCACTACCTGAGATCAGCGAGCCTACTTCATTTATTCACCCGCCTGTTCTTATAAGAGATATTCGACCACAGGTGGACAATTGTGTAGCAGAGGAGGTTGCCTGTCACCAATTTTCCAAAATTCGCCACTCATTCCAGGACCCTGTCAGCAAGTACATGGAGTGGCATTTCCCTTATGCCTTGGAGCCACTCTATTTCATATCAACTTCAGCCTGTGAGGAGAAGTTGAAGAGCGTAATGATTCTGCTGTCACAGTTACACTATCTATTGGTGATCATCAACAGAAGGAAGGAGCTTCTATCTAGGAAGTTGCTTGAATGGCTATGGTGGAAGTTTTCTTTCACCTAGCCCCATGTAAAGGATTTTTTTAGCTTAGGACTGTACATATATAAGCTCCTTGGAGCGTCTATGTTTAGTTTGTTTGGTTTTTTACTTTTCAACATATATTTCTCAGCAGGAGGTTTGAGCTTGACTCCATAGCCCAACAACAAGGCACTGGAACTGCAAAATGGGTCCTTAGAGAATCACAGGGATGACTCTATCCCCCATGGAGACTAATGTTAACAATATTTCTTGTCTTGGGCACAAGAATATTCAGGTTTGCAAAGTTACACGAGAAGCGCCCAAGCACAGCACAGAAAAATCTCGTTTCAGGCTTCCAAGCAAGTAAACGGGTGAAATTATGTTATCAACGGCCCAGATTCATCCATAAAAGAAGATCAATGGTCAATGACAAATCACGATTAGTGGAGTTGCGCCAGGATTAGTGTCATGGGAATCGTCTATATTGCATGCAAGAAAGGATATCAGTCGTTCATACAAAGGACGCGTGGCATGAGATCTAGTCACATCGACATTTTGGCATTAGGGAGTTCGAAGGGTGAGAGTTTTCACGCCATTCTACCTCTCGAAACCCCGAACCCCGAAACGCTGATAAGTGCCTTTGAGGCTAAGCCTATGGTTCTAGCACCCGGTCACGTCAAGCGAGCTTTCGCGGTTTGGTCAATCGGGATTTTGAGGAAAATTGCATCGTGAACCCCCGGTGCCAGAAATCCTGAAAGAATCGAGACCGTCCATCTGAAGGACACACGGTGCAATAAATGAGCCATGAGTGGGGCCCTTCGGGATTTTCATGATGAAAGCACCGAGGTCATCTCAGTCGTTCATCCATCAGCGAGGCTCGGGCACATTTAATTTAAAGAGGTCGCAGATCTGGATGGTCGTGATCCAGACACTCAAATTCACGGACAAGGTCCAATTCCACACCCCCTCCATCATTCTTCCTTTAATGGAGGGGGGGGGTCCGGAATTGGAGATAATGTATGTGCGCATATGGACGGCCCAAGTCTCGACACTTAGATCTACGGTCTGTATTGAATTCCGGACCCGCCCATCGGTTCTGCCTTTAATGGAGGGGGGGTCCGCAATGGAATTTCACTCTAGCAGGCCCCCCTTCCTGTCGTGAAATTATCTGAGTCATCCTCCCCATTGCCACTCGTTCTCCACCTACTACCACCCTCTTCCCCCGTCATCTGTCCAACTTCCCCCTTTCCATCCACATGGCCCCTCCTCAGCTCATTGCCCTCTCATCTCCAGCCATGTGTCCCTCTCACTCCCAGTCACCTCCACCTGTATGATCATCCCTTTTACTCCGTGTCCACCTGTACCCCCGCACTCCACACACCTTCCTCCTCTTTCCTATTTAGACCACGTGGCATTCCTTAGCTTATGTCACAACTCTCTTTTCCTCTCCATCACCTCCATAGTGTTGACGCCATCGGTCCCATCATACCCTCTTTCACATCCACCATAGGGGTTCCTCGCAGCATTCCAGCGAAGCAACATCCAAAGAGAGACCGTTCAACTGCTCCAGGTGGCACCATTAGGAGACCTCCACGTCCCAGAAGGAAGAGTTGATCAAGGCTGTCCTCACTCCCAAGAAAGAAGTTATTGTGGTTGTTGCAGGTGGTTGAGCATCATCTCCGCCATAAAAAGAAAGTCCAGCAAAGGACTAAAGCTGGTCGATTCATCTGCAACAGGACAGTCCGAAATCTGATAGCGTCTGTCTTGGGTGCACGATCGGCTAGATTCTACATGCGCAGACTGCCAGAAGACATGTAGACGCAATTTTTTTAATGCAACATCTTGTTTTTGCTGTTGTTGTTGTTTTGAGTATATGTAGGCATTTTCGCCATTTTTGTAAGCATCGATGGTAGAGTGAAGCTCCCGACTATAAATTTTTAGTAGACGTCTCTAGTTCTCTGGTTATGCATCTGTATGTAAGATTTCTTGTTTAATGACAGACAATTTTCTTATCCCATCTAGTTTTCATTTCATACTGAGGGAGTTCATGATTGACTGATTCACATGAGTTATTGCAATAATGTTACGATAAAGGATTTATTCTTGCATTGTTGTATTCTCCGGTTTTCTGTGTTTGAATGTAAGAAGATCTTGCGTTTAGATGTTTTCTCCTACAGTCTGTTAGAAACCTGATGTTTACGATAGACCTTTGCAGTTCTCTTATACAAGTCTTCCCCCTACTCACCCTTACTACAACTCACTGTCTGAAATTTATCTAAGACCTCACTTGCCCATGCATGACTGGCCTAGTTTCAGAGTTAGAACAACATTGTTTTGAGTTAACTTCCATTCGATCACCCATTTTTATAAACAAATCGTGACATAAACTAATGGGCGTCTGGCTCTGCTCATGCTGCAATCCTGGTGTGACTTTTGTCGCTAACAGTCGGTCTACATGCAATGATGTAATTTTATTAATGATATGTGCATTTACATATACAAAAATCAGTCTCGTGGCCTTAAGCATCTAGGCTCTCCAGCCTAATAAACATATAAGTCTTCATCTTATAAACACTTGGCTCACCAACATATAAACATAATTACAATTCAGTAGGGTCTCGGCCTTACGGTGTTACAGTTTAAGTGAGATAAGAACATGTACCACAAGTTCAACAAATTCAGTTGGAAACTCAACCATATTCAAAAGGGAGGAGAATGAAGAAGTTCTAGAAGAAGAAGATGAAGATGCATAAAATATCCAGGAAACTAAGGATATGCCTCAACCATCTCTAAGGAGATCTTCACTGGCCAGGAATCCTCCTACAAGATATGACGATTATGCTTCATTTGTTTGGTTTCTATTGATGAAGAACCTAGTTGTTTTCAGGAAGCATCTAAGGTATTTGAAAGTGCTCAATGGAAGAAAGCTATGAAAGAAGAAATGGATTCCTTAGAGAGGAATAAAACATGGGACCTGATAGAACTTCCAAAGGAAAAGAAGATTGTCGATTGCAAGTGGGTATACAAACTGAAAAAGGGTGTTGATGATAAAGTCGAAAGGTATACAGAAAGAGTGGTAGAAAAATGGTATTCTCAAAAGGAAGGTATTGATTTTCATGAGATCTTTTCATCAATTGTGAAGCTTGTTTCAATTCTTGTTGTGTTAGCACTAGTTGCTTTACCTGATCCTGAGTTAGAGTAGCTAGATGTTAAAACATCATTTCTATATGGATATTTGGATGATGATATATATATGGAACAACGAGAAGGGTTTGTTGAGGATCACAGTAAGAAGTTTGTTCACAAACTCATGAAGTCATTGTATGGCCTGAGAGAGTCTCCTAGGCAATCATACAAGAAGTTTGATTCCTTCATGGTGAGCCTAAATTTTACAAGAAGTGAATATGATCATTTAGTTTACTTTAAAGAGTTGGAAAATGACATATTCATTATTTTGGTGTTATATGTTGACGATATGCTTGTGGAAATGAAAAGCATGGTCAAAATCAATAGGTTAAAGGCTTAGTTGGCTAGGGTGTTTGATATGAAGGATCTAGGAGAAACAAAACAAATCATAGGCATGGAGATACATAGAGAAAAAAAATGGTACATTGTGGTTATCACAACAAAAGTATGTGGAGAAAATACTTATGAGATTCGGTATGAATAATGTGAAACCTGTAAAGGTCCCTTTGGCTTCCCATTTAAAGATTTCTTCAAGTTTATGTCCTAGTAATAACAAAGAAAAGGATTATATGTCTCGTGTACCATAAGTTAATGCAGTGGGAAGTTTGATGTATGAGATGGCGAGTACTAGGCCAGATATTTCACATGCAATTCGTGTCGTTAGTTGATACATGGAAAATCCATGAAAGGAGCATTGGGAAGAAGTGAAATGGGTGCTTGAATATTTTAGAGGCACAAGAAGTTATTCTATCTTACGGAGATTCATATTTGCAGGTGACTTGGACAAAAGGAGATCCACTTCAGGATATGTCTTTACTCTTGCAAGAGGACATGTTAGTTAGATGTCAAAGCTTCAAAACATAGTCTTTTTATCCACTACTTATGAGAGTATATGGGTGCTTCACATGCATGCAAGGAGGAGATTTGGTTACAGGGTTTGTTGTGTGAAGCAATGCAGGACAAGGTGAAAGTATTTTGCAATAGTGAAAGTGCTATTCATTTGGCTAGAAATCCACCTTATCATAGTAAGAAGAAACATATTTCTTATAAGTACCATTTTGTAAGACAACTTGTTGATGAAGGTGAAGTGGCTCTCGGAAAAGTCCATACAAAAGTGAATTCTGCAGACATGATTTTTGGCTTATCTTTGCTTGCATAAAAGGTTATGAATTAATTAAGGATATGATATATCAGGAAACTATTATCAAGGTGAAGATTGTTGGAAAGATGCCAACCAATTTATTGTGTAATCTATTTATGAATTGTTTGTGCAACTATGTGATCTATTCATGATCAATTTGTGTAACTGAGTGATAGATGTTATATATACAAGCATACCCATAGAGGTGAGAGTGCAAGGTGTGTAGAGAGAAGAATGTGTGTGAGGAGAGAATGATTGTATGTCTCAGATTGGCTATTGTAATTCTCCCTTGAATAATAATAAGAATACCGAATATCATCCATGTAAATCAGTGTGTCAATTGTGTGATTGAATAATAAAAATATTGAGTATCTTTGTTTGGCTTCAGCTTCCCAACACTATACACTATCTAATTTAATGTTTAACTAAATTGAACATTTTCTTGAACATTGACAATCGACTTATCCTCCTCAGTAGGTGTTTTTTGTGAGAATAAGTCTAAAGTTTAGAGACTCTATCAGCGAAATAAACACCATTCAGAATATTCTCACCCATAAGATTTTGTTGTTATTTTGAAAATGAGCAGGCGATTGTGTTTACTGGTTGTAATAGATAGATTAACAGCTGTAACTTGCAACCTGCAAATGGTTGCTACAGCCACGAGCTTTGGTGAAACGATTCAAGGATTTCTGGTTCCACAGAACGAGGCAAACAAGCGAGTGGGTGTTCCTCCACTGAAATGGGATGTGAAAGTACATATGCGCGTACTTACGCAAGGGAAAAGAAGAGGTGATACCCTCGTCAGTATTCCGAACGTCTGTTAGGAGAGAACATATTCATGCATGGGAGGATGAGAACAAGTGGTATAAGTATGCAAATAATAGTTGCAACTTTGGCCAGGACTGCAGCAACTAAACTCAGATTGTTTGGAGAACAACCACTCACGCCTGATGCCCCGTCGTCAAATGTGACAGTGGTGACACTTCATGGTTTGCAATTACTGCTCTCCCCGGTAATAAGGTTCGAGCCAGACCATACAGAACTTTGGGGTCCACCGTGCACCATTCCTTCTTACTCTCGGCTTTTCATCTGCCTCCTCCTCTTTAACATTCCAATCCCTGTCTCTCCCTCATAGTGACCCTCGGAATGCTGGACGAGACAATCACCCCTTCTTTCCCTTGAGTATGTACGGGCTTAGGTGGTAATTTTGATATCCCATTTTAGTGGAGGAACTCCCGTATGCTTTTTTGCTTAGTTCTGCGGAACCAGAAATCTTCGAATCGTTTCACCAATGGTCATGGCTAAAGCAACTATTTGCAGGTTACAAATTACAACCGCAGCAACTACAATCAGTAGACACAATCGGCCCCTTATTTTAACAACAACAAAATATTATAAGTAACAGAGAAGCAGCTACTACTGGACGGATACAACCGCGATATCGTTAATCGCAACTGCAGAACATATCCTTGGCTGTCTGGTTGGACAAAATATGTTAAAATCTATCTATGCTTAGCTTGATTATATAATGTTTGCGAAGACAATTAACAGAGAGCCAATACAGAATTGTGATAAGAGGAAACTACTCGCGCGTCGCAAATGTAAGCGCCAAGTAAGGAAGAAATTTGCGATAAATAAGTCATCGAAAACGTAAAATGTAATTTAGAAAGATTAATGTATGATATTAGTGGCGGCCGAAGGGGCCGCAAACGTAAGAGCTAAGTAAGAAAGAAACATGGAATAAACTATCCCTCCAAAACGTAAAATCTAATCTAAAGATATGGTTTATAAATAAATAGAAAAAAGACACATATCCACGGTCAATCTATCATATAACTGGCGGCTGGAAAATTGAGAGTTATTTAGCACATCAGGCGCATGAAAAAACGCATATCTGCACGGGCATACAACGAACACGTTCTTATCTGAAATCCATGGAGACAGCGGTGAGAACACATTGAGATCATATGGACGTCCAGTGCCATGATTCTATCCCATCTGGGTGAAATTTTATTTACACTTGACAATGTTATTATATTTCAAAATATTGAAATTGTATCAACAAAATTTAACCAATATTATATTTCAAAATCTTATCAACAAAATTTAACGAATAGCTTTAATAACTTTAAATTTAACCAATAACTTTAAATATTTTGAACTTTACCTACTTTCACAAAATTTAACCAATAGCTTTAGTAACTTTAAATATTGTAAACTTTTACCTACTTTATTGACAAAGGAGGAAAAAAATAAATCGACCTGGTTCAATAAACTTAATTTAACCAATAACTTTAAATATTTTAAACTTTACCTACTTTTACAAAATTTAACCAATAACTTTAAATATTGTAAACTTTTACCAACTTTATTAATAACAAAAGAGGAACAAAAATAAATCGACCTGGTTAAATAAACTTCTTAAGAAAAAAGTAAAAGTAACCATCCTTTTTTAATAAACTTCTAACAAAAAAGTAAACCGACCTTGGAAAGTCAAAAACGCAATATATGGTTTCTTAAAAAAGTATACCGACCTCGGAGAGCCAACAAGGAGATATAAGGTTTCTAAACGGACCTTGTTCAATAAACTTCTTGTAAAACCAATAACAATATATAAGGTTTCTACATTTTCCATAGAATGCCATGTTGCAAAGCCAACACTAAGTGACTACATGGATAGCATAGAATTGTGTTGCAAAGACAACACTAAGTGACTACATGGAGAGCAGAGAATTGATAAGTAGTTTGAAAGGGTTAATAAATAAATACACACAATATTTAATAAAGCAATTAGTTGATGATTTTTTAAAAGTGAGTTACATGGATAGCATAGAATTGATAAGTAGTTTGAAAGGGTTCATAAATAAATACACACAATATTTAATAAAACAATTAGTTGATGCTTTTCTAGTTAAAAGTGAGTTGGAGTGCTTATCATAATGATCTATGTTAAGTGATAATTAGTTTATATTAAAAATGAGTTGGAGTGATTATTATAATGATCTATGTTCACTTATAATTAGTTTATTCATATAGCTAATGTTATATTAGCTTGAAACATAGCTAAAAATATATTAGAATATGTTAATGTGGAAATTTAGTTAATGGTGATTTTTTTTGTGAATGTATGGTTGAGCAAAACAAAATGTGATTAAGAAATTTTGAAGGTATAAGTACATAATAGGTAAAGAGATTTCTTTCTAGATAAGAAGTTAAATTATAATCAGAGATGATATTTGGTTTCATGGCTTCATCTTAGTGGATCTCTATTACAAGGGTTGTCTACTCTTATAGCCTTATTACAAGGGGTCAATGTGTCCACTTTGAAGGAATTGAACTAAGGTGGGGAGTATAGCAAACATCATGATTAATATAAGTTAGACCTATAAGTTAAATTTTAATTGTGATTAATATTTTATTTTATGTATGAGAATAATTTAATATTACTTGTAAGTACACAATTTCACTTAAATAATGTTCACTTTACAAGAGTTTAGTGATGATTTATAAATAGTATAGTTTACTTGAAAATATTACTTAGGTTAAAATATTTTTAACCTAGAGACATTTGTATATGTTCCTTTTGTAGAGTTTTTGAGATACATGCACACCAAATCTAGCTAACAATGAAGCATACACAGAATGTAGTGGTGTGAAGAGAAGAGACAAAAAATGCAAAAACAAATGAAATAATTTCTATTAACCATATTCCACACACAAAGAGTGAATAATTTATAATAGATATAGGTTACATGAGTAACTAATGCATCATAGTAGTGATCTAGAGAGTTCTAGACACTTTTGAGTAACTACCACCTAGTCCTAGTTAAATGATCCATAAAAGGGAGGTTGCCATGCATGAGTAACTTCCACTAGTCTAATTGAGTGTAACTAAGTGTAATTGACTCTAAACACAATGCGTTAACATATAAGATCACATATTTTATTATAATTTCCAAATTACATATTCAATATCACTAAAACATGGAAATCTCATAGAAGTCCTAGAGATAAATAAACCTATGTAGTTTTTTATTCTCTAAATACAATTTGATTTGATTTTGATTTTTTGGCGAGTTTAAAATTAGCATGAGATAGTGTATGTTTATTAGGTATAATATAAATATATAAGATCAATTTTTAACGATTCTAATATGAAAAAAGAATTCAAGTATAATTATTAGTATTCTTGATATTAGTAAATTATTATTTTTCATCCATTTGAACATATTTTTTTAAAATACAACATCTTATACTTTTTCATCACCACACTCTTGTATCATATCATCCATTTTCAAATTGTTCCAAATGAAAAAGAAACTGGGAATTGTAATATTATTGAGATACCAACTCTATTTGAAGAGGATAAAATAGATCTTGAGATATATAACTGTGTTTTACTTCATGCGTCGACCTCCTCCTGTAGACAAAGCCGCCGCACCCATGTCCGCAGTGCTGCACCAGGTTGGCACAAATGATATCTAAAGATGAACCCAAGAGGGTGGGGGGGGGTTGCGGGGACCCTCTTACATGAATGTGGCCACGAACCACTGGGGAGGAATGAGAGATAAGAGGGTAGCCTTTGAACCACCACCCCACCTGCGGGAACAAATCTTAGCCAAGTAACAAAGCTTCAACAAATAAATGGAAGTGGAATCGAGCATGTCCCATCCAAGGGAATCTCATGGATGCAAACCAGGGAAATGTATTCCCCAATCGGACAAACCTCCCAGATACACCATCAACTCAACCAGGGTTGGAGAACACATCCAGTTCATGAGATATCATGCTCTCATAGGCAAGTTTTTGGGCCCATGGCCATCATAAAGGGACCTCATGCAATGGATCAAAGACTGGTGGAACCTAAAGGGAGAATACACAGTGTAACTCAACTTCAAGTGGTTTTTTACGATTATACTCTACATTTTAGAAGACAAGGACAAGATCTTTGAAAGTGGACCATATTTATACAACTCTGTTGGGGTATTCCTCGGGTTTTGGATGGATTTTTTTATCTCGGAGAAAGAGGAATTTACCATGGCACTAGTTTGGATTAGACTATATTCTCTACCATAAGAATATTTTCTAGAGGAAATCCTCATGCGAATAGGGAATACAGTGGGAAGATATGTAAGATCATCAGAGGAAACAAAGCAGAGGAAATACACTTCCTACGCCCAAATATTTTTTTACATGGATATATCGAAGGCTCTACCAGGCTCAGTAACCCTAGAATACCAAGATGAAGACTGGAATCAAACCATGGACTATGAGCACATCCCCTTCTGCTGCAGAAAATGTCATGAACATGGTCACCTCTTTCGTGATTGTCCCTTGAATGCTAAAAAATCAAAGCAGGGGAGAGGAAGCAAAAGGATGGCTACACCACAGTTACAGGTAGGAAAAACAACCCCCTAGAAAACAGAATCATGAAAGCACTCATAAAATCCCCACCATAAATTCCTTTGACATCCTCAACTGAATCCCAGAGGAAGAAGATGTAGAAAATCCCTACAAGAATGGCAACCAGGATAAGGACAATGGAAAATCCAAGCACCAAACATAATCAACCAAAGAAAAGAACCAAGAAACAGGCCCAATAGCCCAACAGAATGTAGATAAGACAGAGTATGGGGATGATTCCCTAAGGAAACTAGATGAACATGATCTAACATATATAGATGTGGAGAAACTGGAGGAGGCCTTCAACAAACAAGAGCTACAAACCATCACAGTAGAAAAAATCAGGAAAGTGCATAAAGTTTTCATCGACTCTATCACATGATCCACCTCAAGATTAGGGATATCCTCATACCCAGCCTCTAAGTTAATATGCACCTCCCGCGAAAGAAAGAGTTGGGGCCACAAATCCGCACATCAAATCATCAAAGAAGTAGGGAACTACATTCTCAATTTAGGGCAGATCCACAGACTCATGGAAGGGTACCTCAATCCACCCCTCAAATCGTCATGATGAAGATCATTAACTGTAATATTAGAGGGATTAATGGAAGGTCCAAACAAATGACCCTTCGAGACAACATTCGTGTACAAAATCCAAACATTATCCTCTTACATGAAATCAATTGTGTCGGCGATGATGCAGAGGACATATTCCAATGTTGTTGGTGGACCTGCAGTTCCATTCATAGAGATTCAAATGGGGCCGCAAGGGGTCTAGAAATATTATGGAACCTTGCTACATTTATCATATACCAACCTTTCTCCACAGTGGGCACACTCACATCCCACTTCGGGGCCATAGGCTCTAACAAAGAGGGGACAATTACAAACGCTTACGGGACGCAAAGTGCTAAAGAAAAAGAACTCTTCCAATGAAGTATAGATACAATTAGGTCATTGTTGGGATCAACGCACTGGTTGTTAGGGGGCAACTTCAACATCATCCTTACACTGGAGGAAAAGATAGGAGGCACCAAGCGATTGAATCATGATAGTGGTAAGTTTATAACTCTAATCGATCAACTCAATATGATAGACATAGAAACTAGAAATGGTATCTTCACTTGGTCCAACCATAGATCGGGGCACCAATATGTCGCAACTAGATTAGATCGATTCCCCATCTCTAAATCACTATTGTTGGATGATTCGGTCCTTGAAGCCAACATTCTTCCAAAATTTGGCTCACATCATTGGCCAGTTTCTCTCTGGTTATACATGGCTACCACACCTAAACTTAAGCCCTTTAGATTTGAGAAGTTTTGGCTCAACCACCTGGATTTACAAAACCTCTCCAAAATGTGGTGGATGCGGGCATAAATAGACCATGGCACATGCATGTATAAATTCCAACAATTATTAAAAAAATTTAAAGGGAAGCTAAAGAAATGGAATAAAAATGTGTTTGGTAGTATACTATAGAGAAAGCAGGAAATTCTGCAACTCCTTGAGTCACTGTAGTAGGTATTTATTGCAAGGGACATAATGAAAGCCTGATAAAGGAGTAAGAGAAGTTACAGGTAGATATGGAAGAGAGATAGAAGCAAGAGGA
>JZKD02S0270528.1:216428-244782 GCA_000966675.3 Picea glauca
TTATCCCATATACTAATTGCTATTTTTTTTTTAAATTTCATATTAGTTTTTTCTTAAATCTTTATTCCATAGATTAATTGCTAATCTATTTGTAGATTCAAAATTGGATTTTAAATAATAAAAAATAGTGATTTAATATAGATTTATACTAGCAATAACAACTTTATAAAAATGGTTGATATACTCTTATAGAGATCATTAATTTGGAAAGGTTAAAAATGACTACATGTCTTTGGGACCACCATTAATACATTAATACATAATTAATGCATTAATTAATTATTACAATAATATTATATTTATGTATACAAATTAATGAGATTTATTAATGTAATGTATTACATTAAGTAATAGATAATAATAATGTATAAATGTAATCTATAAATTAAAGTATTAAGTTACATTAATGTATAGTGTAGTTGATTGATACATTAATAGTGTAATGTATTAATTAATTAATAAATTTAAACATTATTAATTAATACGTTGTTAAAATATGAATACATTAATAATGTAATGATACATTGATGTATTGTATTAATGTAATGTATAAATTAAAATATTAATTTACACTAATATATAAAATAACTTATTTATTAATTGAATGATACATTAATAATGCAATTTATTAATTAATTTATACATTAATGTATAATGTAAAGTATATTATTCAATTTATACATTAATTAATTCATACATTAAATACATTATTAATACCCTAAGATATTAATATTTATATTTATATAAAAACATAAATATTAATATTAAAACATTAATATTACTAAATTAATACATTAAAAAAATATCAATACATTATTCAAATATTAATACCTTCATAAATACATTATTAAAGTATTAATACTATATTCTCGATTGGTTTGTGGTAGTTTTTTCCTTGGGTTCTCCTCCTGTTCCTATTTTCACCTCCCTTGTTTTTATGATAGCCCCTACAATTTCTCTTCTCCTATCTGTAGCTATTCCTAGTGCTTCTTCTCTTATGGGATTTCCCCATCTGAAGGCTTGTCCTACCAATCATGGTATGTCCATAGAGGTGTATCTTTCGATCATTTTTCTCTGTCTCGGTATGTGTGCTCGTGATGACCCGGTCGTAATCCCTGCACCAACCCTTGTCTCTGCACATTGTACAACCAACTCTGCCACTCCCCTTATGTGTACTTGGGTGAGGTGTATCCATACTTAACCATGGTAACACCCTTTTCCCTTCGTCCTTTGCTACGTGCTGATTACCTTCTCTGCTTTCCCACGAACAACCCCTGTACTTATTCCTATTGACAGGACCTTGGTGTTGTACCCCTGTTTGTCGTGTGGTCTCAGTCTGCATTGTAACTCATGGTTGAGTGATGGGTAATCAAATTCTTCCTACTTCCTTCATGCCCGTCAATTATCCTTCCGCCTCCTTACTCGGTGTGGTCATCCGTACTTAGGCTATCATCACGGTCTTTTGTCACTAGTTAGATGTAGTCTGTTCTAAACTGACCACTCAGGATGTTACTCCAGATAGTGTCTAGTTCTGATCCTTCCTTGTCGATCCCCTCATTAGAGATTATGTTTGTCAGTCCATTTGCTTACCTGCGTACCCAGCGCAAGTCCACTATGTTCCCCATCTGCAAATGCTCCTGGATTTTTTGCAGGGAGTGTGCCAAGCGCCGATCCCTCTGAATGTTTCCCACTATGGTGCCATTTTGGAGTCTCTTAACTGTGTTGATAACCAGCATGGAATAACCTTCCACGATGGTGTTTTTCATCCTTTCACAGCTTACAATCTCGAGGACAGTCTCCAGGGATCTGAATTCCGCAAAGTTTTTGGTTGAGTTTCCCAGACTCCCACCGTACAGCTAGATTATGTTTCCATCACTGACCATGATTACCCCTCCCATTCCTATAATTCTTGGGTTACCTTTTGACGCCCCGTCAAAATTGATCTTGAGGGATCCTACTAGGGGGGGCTTCCAGTTGCGCTCACCTACTGGGAGTTGCATTAACCGCCTTACTTGACTGTGGTTTCCTCCTTCTTTTCTGGGAGATTATTGTTTCTTTGAGTTTCCCTTCCGACTAGCTTTCATTCCTAAAGATTTGTCAATTCCATTCTTTCCATATTGCCTATATGATCATCCCCGGAATGAGGGTCGAACAGAGGTTCACCTCTTCATTTTTGCTATAATTCTCTTTCCAGATATTGATAGTTGCACAGATGTTACCTTGGATCCTATTGGACTTCCAGAAGATACCTGTCATTGAGTCCCAAATCTCTGTTGTGTAGATGCATTCGTCGAGGAGATGATTCATTGTTTCTTCCTTAGCTTGACAGAGGTGGCATCTTGATGGAGGCTCCAGCCCCCTAGTTTCTCAGGCTTCAACTTGAAGGAAGTTCCAATTCCCCAATTCTCTATCTACAACTAGAAGGAGGATACAACCCCCTAGTTTCTCAGGATACAACCTGAGGGAAGCTCCAACTCCCCAATTATATGGCTACAACCAGAAGGAAGCTACAATGCCCTATGTTCTCTAGCTACAACCAGAAGGTGGCTACAACCACATGTCCTTGCCCCATCCAATTGCTTTGATGTAGAATTAGAATGATGGAACCACTGTCACAGTATCACTGTGAGATATACTACTGTAAACCTGTACCAATCAACCTGTAATCAACCTATAACAACCTGTACCAATAACCTGTTCCAACATGTACCATACATCAATATGTACCTCAACCTGTACTGTAAAAAAATGCANTCCTTGGGTTCTCCTCCTGTTCCTATTTGTACCTCCCTTGTTTTTATGATAGCCCGTACAATTTCTCTTCTCCTATCTGTAGCTATTCCTGGTGCTTCTTCTCTTATGGGATTTCCCCATCTGCAGGCTCGTCCTACCAATCATGGTATGTCCATAGAGGTGTACCTTTCGATCATTTTTCTCTGTCTCGGTATGTGTGCTCGTGATGACCCGGTCGTAACCCCTGCACCAACCCTTGTCTCTGCACATTGTACAACCAACTCTGCCACTCCCCTTATGTGTACTTGGGTGAGGTGTATCCATACTTAACCATGGTAACACCCTTTTCCCTTCATCCTTTGCTACGTGTTGATTACCTTCTCTGCTTTCCCACGAACAACCCCTGTACTTATTCCTATTGACAGGACCTTGGTGTTGTACCCCTGTTTGTCGTGTGGTCTCAGTCTGCATTGTAACTCATGGTTGAGTGATGGGTAATCAAATTCTTCCTACTTCCTTCATGCCCGTCAGTTATCCTTCCACCTCCTTACTCGGTGTGGTCATCCGTACTTAGGCTATCATCACGGTCTTTTGTCACTAGTTAGATGTAGTTTGTTCTAAACTGACCATTCAGGATGTTACTCCAGATAGTGTCTAGTTCTGATCCTTCCTTGTCAATCCCCTCATTAGAGATTATGTCTGTCAGTCCATTTGCTTACCTGCGTACCCAGCGCAACTCCACTATGTTCCCCATCTGCAAATGCTCCTGGATTTTTTGCAGGGAGTGTGCCAAGCGCCCGTGCCTCTGAATGTTTCCCACTATGGTGCCATTTTGGAGTCTCTTAACTGTGTTGATAACCAGCATGGAATAACCTTCCACGATGGTGTTTTTCATCCTTTCACAGCTTAGAATCTCGAGGACGGTCTCCAGGGATCCGAATTCCGCAGAGTTTTTGGTTGAGCTTCCCAGACTCCCACCGTATAGCCAGATTATGTTTCCATCACTGACCATGATTACCCCTCCCATTCCTGTAATTCTTGGGTTACCTTTTGACGCCCCGTCAAAATTCAGCTTGAGGGATCCTGCTAGGGGGGGGCTTCCAGTTGCGCTCACCTACTGGGAGTTGCATTAACCGCCTTACTTGACTGTGGTTTCCTCCTTCTTGTCTGGGAGATTATTGTTTCTTTGAGTTTCCCTTCCGACTAGCTTTCATTCCTAAATATTTGTCAATTCCATTCTTTCCATATTGCCCATATGATCATCCCCGGAATGAGGGTCGAACAGAGGTTCACCTCTTCATTTTTGCTATAATTCTCTTTCCAGATATTGATAGTTGCATAGATGTTACCTTGGATCCTATTGGACTTCCAGAAGATACATGTCATTGAGTCCCAAATCTCTGCTGTGTAGATGCATTTGTCGAGGAGATGATTCATTGTTTCTTCCTTAGCTTGACAGAGGTGGCATCTTGATGGAGGCTCCAACCCCCTAGTTTCTCAGGCTTCAACTTGAAGGAAGCTCCAATTCCCCAATTCTCTATCTACAACTAGAAGGAGGATACAACCCCTTAGTTTCTCAGGATACAACCTGAGGGAAGCTCCAACTCCCCAATTATATGGCTACAACCAGAAGGAAGCTACAACGCCTATGTTCTCTGGCTACAACCGGAAGGTGGCTACAACCACATGTCCTTGCCCCATCCAACTGCTTTGATGTAGAATTAGAATGATGGAACCACTGTCACAGTATCACTGTTAGATATACTGCTGTAAACCTGTACCAATCAACCTGTAATCAACCTATAACAACCTGTACCAATAACCTGTTCCAACATGTACCATACATCAATATGTACCTCAACCTGTACTGTAAAAAAATGCATCAACCATGCATCAAACCTGTACAAATAACCTGTCACAATAACATGTACAAATAACCTATAATCAACCTATACCATAAACAAGTGCATCAACCATGCACAAAACTATACCTGAACCTGTATAGTCAACGAGTGATTGAACCATGCACCAAATATGTACCAATCATGCACCAAAGACACATAAACTATGACTCATAAATATGTACCAACATCATCAATTATACACCTCATGTATGTGCCAACTTATCAACTACTTGTCTCAACCATGTACCCAACATTTAACTCAACCAAAAGACCTCATCAATTTCATCATCCAACTCTGATTTGTAACTCTGTAATAGACCTGGTGTATATGATCACATACCTGCAAACCTTCCTTAACTTTAACAACAAGAGACTAACATTTTGATAAAACATTACTTTAGTCTCACATCACTAATTTTGGATTAGTCAACAGTCCTAAATTGAAATAATCATAACTATGTACCTGTAATGAATAAAGATTTGAAAATAGTACAAAATGTTCTTTAGTGTCTTTTATGAAATTCCTCCGAGTTTCGCTACTTGGAACCTCTTAGAAAAGGAGTTATAGAAAAAATGACACACCTTGTTGAATTTTGTCTTATTCTAGAGAGAGAACTTGTAGAGTGTTCCCTGAATGGAATGTTTGTTGTATGGATCCGAACATGGTACACATATTACTACAGACTATACAATAACCAATACATTTGGTCTTACTGAATTTTGATCTATCATGAAGAATTTATGACGTTTTTACCCGAAACACCTATTTTAGACTAGTTTCAGAACTAGCCAGAAACCCTATTTTCCATGGAGTGTAACTCCAAAAATACAACGACTCACAAGATGAAATTTTTATCACAGATACTTGGATATGTTTCCTTAACAAACTCCCAATTTCATGGTCTGAATCATTCTATAAAAAAACATTATATCCAAAATGGTGAGATGACATGTAGATAACATACCTTAGAAAACATCATCAAAATAATTTATCCTCCCTTGAATTTCAGCCTTCTTTACTTCACCTTCCCTCTAAAATTCAGCTTAGATATCCTTTGGTTACCTCATTCACTTGTAGATATTCAATATGCTCAAGTTTAATTAAAATTAGAGACCCTTGCCTCTTATTCATACTTTTATGTAGCTTCCTCAAGGGGTTACCTTCTAACCATCTTAAACCACTTTCCTTATTTTAGGGTTAACCCACTTCTAATCACTTGTCCACTTAATATGTCTCCATTAACTTTATTATTTAAATAATATCTTTTGTATCCACTTTCACTTATATTGCACTCATCACTTCACTTTATTATTTACCTTCTAAAATCTCTTAAACCACTTTCCTTATTTTAGGGCTAACCCACTTCTAACCACTCGTCCACTTCGTAATTTATCCATTAACATTATTATTTAAATAATTTATTTTGTATCCACTTTGACTTATAGTACACTCGTTACTTCACTTTATTATTTAAATAATTTCTTTTTTTCAACCACTTTGACTACTTTGACCTTTTGGGGCTTCTAGATGACTCATGAGGGTTCTCCAACTTCACACAGCCGTAACTCTCTAACCGTGAGGAGTTATGTGATGTTCCACACACCACCCAAAAAGGCATGAAATGTACTATCCATCCAAAATAGTATTACCTTCAAAGATACTAAAAATCATACCATTATAGATCAAACAAAATTGGGTCCATTAGCCAAACCTTTGTGCTACCAAAATTCTCTACCAAAATTTCTTCAAGGGTTGAAATCAACGACAACCAACCAAAATAATCGACACCATTAATCCTACATGGGGAAACTATCCCCCCTTCCTTTCTGTGTGTTTGTGTCCATCCTCCATCTAAGAATGAGCATTGGGGTGGCGGTCATCCCTATTTATGGCATGGATTTCATGGGGTATGCATGGAATCCCCTGGGCTATGTGTCACCCCATCCGAGGGGGATATTCCCTTCAGGATAAATCAATACATCTAGTCAATACCCTAGGGGGTGGGGAGGTTTGAGTATACAATTGGATATGTTCTTGTTTTGAGTCAACTCCATCACTGGCTAGGGAATATACAATTTTGTTGGCGTCTCTTTTCACATGTGAGGGGATGCGTGTGAGATGGGGCTAAAGGAGGGACATGAAGTCTTCCAACAATCCTAGTAACCTCCACCTTGGTGAAATTTCTGAGGGGTGTGAACCATGGATGATTTTGGAGATGATATGGATAATTACCTTGGAATCCCCTTCCACTATGAGCTGAAATATGTTGTGCTTGATTTCTAAATTAGTCCCCTTAAGAAGGCTGCAAAGTTCTGCAACATTGTTTTTGTTGAATCCCATATATACTGCTATGATATGTAAAAACTCTCCCTTATTTTCTCATAGTATAGCTCTGAAACCCATCGTCCCTAGACTTCCCTTTGAAGAACCATCAAAATTTAGTTTGACAAAGCTAGGAGGGGGAAGGGACCAAGTGTTTGGACTAGGGGAAATTTTTATTGGGCGAATGACATTCTATCGGGGGTCCTCGGAAATGTTTAGCTGCCAGTCCTGGATTATGTGACTTTCCGAGGGATTAAAATTCAAGTCTTCATGAGTCCATTTCTCAACTCTGATTGTTTGCCAAACTAGGTTGATGATCTTTGTCCAAGTAGAGTGAGGGGGGGGAGGAAGTGGAGTGGAAAATTGTTTTGTTTCTTTCTTTCCAGACATGCCAGACTAAGAATCTAGGTAACATTTTCTAGATGCGATCTAGGATTGGGTTTTGATAGGTGATTGAATCCCAATTCTCAATTGTGCTTACAATTCTAGCTCAGTTCCAGGTAGAACGACACATTAATTACATTGCCATATCCCAAATGGCTTCACTATGGTTGCATTGATTTAGGATATTCTCCATTGTCTCTTCCTGTTGTCGATAGAGGAGACAAATTGAAGGGCCCACAAATCCTTGTTTTGTTAAGTTGTCCAAAGTGAGAATGTCATTTTGAGCAATTAACGAGATGAATATTGAGACTTTCGTCAAGAATTTTGGATTCCAAAGTTTTCCCCATATGTGCTCCTTTGGCTGCATTTGGTAGTTTTTGTAGAGGTGATAAGTCTCTTTGAATAAGAAGTTACCTTTTGGAAAGTGGCCCCATTTGACGATGTTCGAACCATTCCTGATACAGATTTTCCACTAATTAGCACAGTCACTCTAGGCCTGCCTGTTCATTCCCTCGTGTATGCTTAATTCATGGGGTTGAGTTTTCCAAATGCGTCAAGGGTGTTGCGGCAAGTTTTCCTTCCAGAGATCTTTTACATGTAGAACATCCCTTGATTTCATTTCCTGATAGAGGGGGTAGAGATATTCTATGGAAGATAAAGGCGGTTGTTGCTGCCAAGAGTCTTGGCAAAATAAGAAATGTTCTCCATTTTCTATCTCCCAAAACACATGTTCTTGTATGAGAGGTCTATTGCTCCATGTTGTGTTCCAGACGTTGGAACCTTGAATTGGATCATTGAGTCTGATAAGAAGGTCCTCCCTGATATTAGGCACATATTTTCATTTCCANTCCTCTTGCTTCTATCTCTCTTCCATATCTACCTGTAACTTCTCTTACTCCTTTATCAGGCTTTCATTATGTCCCTTGCAATAAATACCTACTACAGTGACTCAAGGAGTTGCAGAATTTCCTGCTTTCTCTATAGTATACTACCAAACACATTTTTATTCCATTTCTTTAGCTTCCCTTTAAATTTTTTTAATAATTGTTGGAATTTATACATGCATGTGCCATGGTCTATTTATGCCCGCATCCACCACATTTTGGAGAGGTTTTGTAAATCCAGGTGGTTGAGCCAAAACTTCTCAAATCTAAAGGGCTTAAGTTTAGGTGTGGTAGCCATGTATAACCAGAGAGAAACTGGCCAATGATGTGAGCCAAATTTTGGAAGAATGTTGGCTTCAAGGACCGAATCATCCAACAATAGTGATTTAGAGATGGGGAATCGATCTAATCTAGTTGCGACATATTGGTGCCCCGATCTATGGTTGGACCAAGTGAAGATACCATTTCTAGTTTCTATGTCTATCATATTGAGTTGATCGATTAGAGTTATAAACTTACCACTATCATGATTCAATCGCTTGGTGCCTCCTATCTTTTCCTCCAGTGTAAGGATGATGTTGAAGTTGCCCCCTAACAACCAGTGCGTTGATCCCAACAATGACCTAATTGTATCTATACTTCATTGGAAGAGTTCTTTTTCTTTAGCACTTTGCGTCCCGTAAGCGTTTGTAATTGTCCCCTCTTTGTTAGAGCCTATGGCCCCGAAGTGGGATGTGAGTGTGCCCACTGTGGAGAAAGGTTGGTATATGATAAATGTAGCAAGGTTCCATAATATTTCTAGACCCCTTGCGGCCCCATTTGAATCTCTATGAATGGAACTGCAGGTCCACCAACAACATTGGAATATGTCCTCTGCATCATCGCCGACACAATTGATTTCATGTAAGAGGATAATGTTTGGATTTTGTACACGAATGTTGTCTCGAAGGGTCATTTGTTTGGACCTTCCATTAATCCCTCTAATATTACAGTTAATGATCTTCATCATGACGATTTGAGGGGTGGATTGAGGTACCCTTCCATGAGTCTGTGGATCTGCCCTAAATTGAGAATGTAGTTCCCTACTTCTTTGATGATTTGATGTGCGGATTTGTGGCCCCAACTCTTTCTTTCGCGGGAGGTGCATATTAACTTAGAGGCTGGGTATGAGGATATCCCTAATCTTGAGGTGGATCATGTGATAGAGTCGATGAAAACTTTATGCACTTTCCTGATTTTTTCTACTGTGATGGTTTGTAGCTCTTGTTTGTTGAAGGCCTCCTCCAGTTTCTCCACATCTATATATGTTAGATCATGTTCATCTAGTTTCCTTAGGGAATCATCCCCATACTCTGTCTTATCTACATTCTGTTGGGCTATTGGGCCTGTTTCTTGGTTCTTTTCTTTGGTTGATTATGTTTGGTGCTTGGATTTTCCATTGTCCTTATCCTGGTTGCCATTCTTGTAGGGATTTTCTACATCTTCTTCCTCTGGGATTCAGTTGAGGATGTCAAAGGAATTTATGGTGGGGATTTTATGAGTGCTTTCATGATTCTGTTTTCTAGGGGGTTGTTTTTCCTACCTGTAACTGTGGTGTAGCCATCCTTTTGCTTCCTCTCCCCTGCTTTGATTTTTTAGCATTCAAGGGACAATCACGAAAGAGGTGACCATGTTCATGACATTTTCTGCAGCAGAAGGGGATGTGCTCATAGTCCATGGTTTGATTCCAGTCTTCATCTTGGTATTCTAGGGTTACTGAGCCTGGTAGAGCCTTCGATATATCCATGTAAAAAAATATTTGGGCGTAGGAAGTGTATTTCCTCTGCTTTGTTTCCTCTGATGATCTTACATATCTTCCCACTGTATTCCCTATTCGCATGAGGATTTCCTCTAGAAAATATTCTTATGGTAGAGAATATAGTCTAATCCAAACTAGTGCCATGGTAAATTCCTCTTTCTCCGAGATAAAAAAATCCATCCAAAACCCGAGGAATACCCCAACAGAGTTGTATAAATATGGTCCACTTTCAAAGATCTTGTCCTTGTCTTCTAAAATGTAGAGTATAATCGTAAAAAACCACTTGAAGTTGAGTTACACTGTGTATTCTCCCTTTAGGTTCCACCAGTCTTTGATCCATTGCATGAGGTCCCTTTATGATGGCCATGGGCCCAAAAACTTGCCTATGAGAGCATGATATCTCATGAACTGGATGTGTTCTCCAACCCTGGTTGAGTTGATGGTGTATCTGGGAGGTTTGTCCGATTGGGGAATACATTTCCCTGGTTTGCATCCATGAGATTCCCTTGGATGGGACATGCTCGATTCCACTTCCATTTATTTGTTGAAGCTTTGTTACTTGGCTAAGATTTGTTCCCGCAGGTGGGGTGGTGGTTCAAAGGCTACCCTCTTATCTCTCATTCCTCCCCAGTGGTTCGTGGCCACATTCATGTAAGAGGGTCCCCGCAACCCCCCCCCACCCTCTTGGGTTCATCTTTAGATATCATTTGTGCCAACCTGGTGCAGCACTGCGGACATGGGTGCGGCGGCTTTGTCTACAGGAGGAGGTCGACGCATGAAGTAAAACACAGTTATATATCTCAAGATCTATTTTATCCTCTTCAAATAGAGTTGGTATCTCAATAATATTACAATTCCCAGTTTCTTTTTCATTTGGAACAATTTGAAAATGGATGATATGATACAAGAGTGTGGTGATGAAAAAGTATAAGATGTTGTATTTTAAAAAAATATGTTCAAATGGATGAAAAATAATAATTTACTAATATCAAGAATACTAATAATTATACTTGAATTCTTTTTTCATATTAGAATCGTTAAAAATTGATCTTATATATTTATATTATACCTAATAAACATACACTATCTCATGCTAATTTTAAACTCGCCAAAAAATCAAAATCAAATCAAATTGTATTTAGAGAATAAAAAACTACATAGGTTTATTTATCTCTAGGACTTCTATGAGATTTCCATGTTTTAGTGATATTGAATATGTAATTTGGAAATTATAATAAAATATGTGATCTTATATGTTAACGCATTGTGTTTAGAGTCAATTACACTTAGTTACACTCAATTAGACTAGTGGAAGTTACTCATGCATGGCAACCTCCCTTTTATGGATCATTTAACTAGGACTAGGTGGTAGTTACTCAAAAGTGTCTAGAACTCTCTAGATCACTACTATGATGCATTAGTTACTCATGTAACCTATATCTATTATAAATTATTCACTCTTTGTGTGTGGAATATGGTTAATAGAAATTATTTCATTTGTTTTTGCATTTTTTGTCTCTTCTCTTCACACCACTACATTCTGTGTATGCTTCATTGTTAGCTAGATTTGGTGTGCATGTATCTCAAAAACTCTACAAAAGGAACATATACAAATGTCTCTAGGTTAAAAATATTTTAACCTAAGTAATATTTTCAAGTAAACTATACTATTTATAAATCATCACTAAACTCTTGTAAAGTGAACATTATTTAAGTGAAATTGTGTACTTACAAGTAATATTAAATTATTCTCATACATAAAATAAAATATTAATCACAATTAAAATTTAACTTATAGGTCTAACTTATATTAATCATGATGTTTGCTATACTCCCCACCTTAGTTCAATTCCTTCAAAGTGGACACATTGACCCCTTGTAATAAGGCTATAAGAGTAGACAACCCTTGTAATAGAGATCCACTAAGATGAAGCCATGAAACCAAATATCATCTCTGATTATAATTTAACTTCTTATCTAGAAAGAAATCTCTTTACCTATTATGTACTTATACCTTCAAAATTTCTTAATCACATTTTGTTTTGCTCAACCATACATTCACAAAAAAAATCACCATTAACTAAATTTCCACATTAACATATTCTAATATATTTTTAGCTATGTTTCAAGCTAATATAACATTAGCTATATGAATAAACTAATTATAAGTGAACATAGATCATTATAATAATCACTCCAACTCATTTTTAATATAAACTAATTATCACTTAACATAGATCATTATGATAAGCACTCCAACTCACTTTTAACTAGAAAAGCATCAACTAATTGTTTTATTAAATATTGTGTGTATTTATTTATGAACCCTTTCAAACTACTTATCAATTCTATGCTATCCATGTAACTCACTTTTAAAAAATCATCAACTAATTGCTTTATTAAATATTGTGTGTATTTATTTATTAACCCTTTCAAACTACTTATCAATTCTCTGCTCTCCATGTAGTCACTTAGTGTTGTCTTTGCAACACAATTCTATGCTATCCATGTAGTCACTTAGTGTTGGCTTTGCAACATGGCATTCTATGGAAAATGTAGAAACCTTATATATTGTTATTGGTTTTACAAGAAGTTTATTGAACAAGGTCCGTTTAGAAACCTTATATCTCCTTGTTGGCTCTCCGAGGTCGGTATACTTTTTTAAGAAACCATATATTGCGTTTTTGACTTTCCAAGGTCGGTTTACTTTTTTGTTAGAAGTTTATTAAAAAAGGATGGTTACTTTTACTTTTTTCTTAAGAAGTTTATTTAACCAGGTCGATTTATTTTTGTTCCTCTTTTGTTATTAATAAAGTTGGTAAAAGTTTACAATATTTAAAGTTATTGGTTAAATTTTGTAAAAGTAGGTAAAGTTTAAAATATTTAAAGTTATTGGTTAAATTAAGTTTATTGAACCAGGTCGATTTATTTTTTTCCTCCTTTGTCAATAAAGTAGGTAAAAGTTTACAATATTTAAAGTTACTAAAGCTATTGGTTAAATTTTGTGAAAGTAGGTAAAGTTCAAAATATTTAAAGTTATTGGTTAAATTTAAAGTTATTAAAGCTATTCGTTAAATTTTGTTGATAAGATTTTGAAATATAATATTGGTTAAATTTTGTTGATACAATTTCAATATTTTGAAATATAATAACATTGTCAAGTGTAAATAAAATTTCACCCAGATGGGATAGAATCATGGCACTGGACGTCCATATGATCTCAATGTGTTCTCACCGCTGTCTCCATGGATTTCAGATAAGAACGTGTTCGTTGTATGCCCGTGCAGATATGCGTTTTTTCATGCGCCTGATGTGCTAAATAACTCTCAATTTTCCAGCCGCCAGTTATATGATAGATTGACCGTGGATATGTGTCTTTTTTCTATTTATTTATAAACCATATCTTTAGATTAGATTTTACGTTTTGGAGGGATAGTTTATTCCATGTTTCTTTCTTACTTAGCTCTTACGTTTGCGGCCCCTTCGGCCGCCACTAATATCATACATTAATCTTTCTAAATTACATTTTACGTTTTCGATGACTTATTTATCGCAAATTTCTTCCTTACTTGGCGCTTACATTTGCGACGCGCGAGTAGTTTCCTCTTATCACAATTCTGTATTGGCTCTCTGTTAATTGTCTTCGCAAACATTATATAATCAAGCTAAGCATAGATAGATTTTAACATATTTTGTCCAACCAGACAGCCAAGGATATGTTCTGCAGTTGCGATTAACGATATCGCGGTTGTATCCGTCCAGTAGTAGCTGCTTCTCTGTTACTTATAATATTTTGTTGTTGTTAAAACAAGGGGCCGATTGTGTCTACTGATTGTAGTTGCTGCGGTTGTAATTTGCAACCTGCAAATAGTTGCTTTAGCCATGACCATTGGTGAAACAATTCGAAGATTTTTGGTTCCGCAGAACTAAGCAAAAAAGCAAATGGGAGTTCCTCCACTAAAATGGGATATCAAAATTACCACCTATGCCCGTACATACTCAAGAGAAAGAAGGGTTGATTGTCTCCTCCAGCATTCTGAGGGTCACTATGAGGGAGCGACAGGGATTGGAACGTTAAAGAGGAGGAGGCAGATGAAAAGCCGAGAGTAAGAAGGAATGGTGCATGGTGGACCCCAAAGTTCTGTATGGTCCGGCTCGAACCTTATTACCGGGGAGAGCAGTAATTGCAAACCATGAAGTGTCACCACTGTCACATTTGACTACGGAGCATCAGGCGTGAGTGGTTGTTCTCCAAACAATCTGAGTGTAGTTGCTGCAGTCCTGGCCAAAGTTGAAACTATTATTTGCATACTTATACCACTTGTTCTCATCCTCCCATGCATGAATATGTTCTCTCCTAACAGACGTTAGCCCAGAATATGTTCTCTCCTAACAGACGTTCGGAATACTGACGAGGGTATCACCTCTTCTTTCCCTTGCGTAAGTACGCGCATATGTACTTTCACATCCCATTTCAGTGGAGGAACTCCCACTCGCTTGCTTGCCTCGTTCTGTGGAACCAGAAATCCTTGAATCGTTTCACCAAAGCTTGTTGCTGCAGCAACCATTTGCAGGTTGCAAGTTACAGCTGTTAATCTAGCTATTACAACCAGTAAACACAATCGCCTGTTCATTTTCACAATAACAACAAAATCTTATGGGTGAGAATATTCTGAATCGTGTTTATTTCGCTGATAGAGTCTCTAAACTTTAGACTCATTCTCACAAAAAACACCTAATGAGGATAAGTCGATTGTCAATGTTCAATAAAATGTTCAATTTAGTTAAACATTAAATTAGATAGTGTATAGTGTTGGGTAGCTAAGCCAAACAAATATACTATTAGTCAACCACACAATTGACACAGTGATTTATATGGATGATATTCAGTATTTTTATTATTATTTAAGGGAGGATTACAATAGCCAATCTCAGATAATCATCTTCTCCTCACACATTTTGCTCTCTACACACCTTGCACTCTTATCTCTATGGGTATGCTTGTATATATAACATTTATCACTCACTTACACAAATTGATCATGAATAGATCACATAGTTACACGAACAATTCAAATAGATTACACAGTAAAGTGGTTGGCATGTTTCCAACAATCTTCACCTTGATAACAGTTTACCTGATATATCATACCCTTAATTAATTCATAACCTTTTATGCAAGCAAAGAGAAGCCAAAAATCATCTTAGCTTCTCTAACAAAACTGGTTCATAAACATGTCTGCAGAATTCACTTTTGTATGGACTTTTTCCAGAGCCACTTCACCTTCATCAACAAGTTGTGTTACAAAATGGTACTTAACAGAAATATGTTTCATCTTACTATGATAAGCTGGATTTCTAGCCAAATGAATAGCACTTTGACTATCACAAAATACTTTCACCATGTCGTGCATTGCCTCACACAACAAACCCTGTAACCAAATTTCCTCCTTGCATGCATGTGAAACACCCATATACTCTGCATCAGTCGTGGATAAAGAGACTATGTTTTGAAGCTTTGACATCCAACTAGCATGTCCTCCTGCAAGAGTAAAGACATATCCTGAAGTGGATCTCATTTTTTCCAAGTCACCTGCAAAATATGAATCTCCATAACCGCAAATTGAATTATCATAGGTGATAGAATAACTGCTTGTGCCTCTAAAATATTCAAGCACCCATTTCACTTCTTCCCAATGCTCTTTTCATGGATTTTCCATGTATCGACTAACAACACGAATTGCATGTGAAATATCTAGTCTATTACTCGCCATCGCATACATCAAACTTCCCACTGCATTAACATATGGTAGACGAGACATATAATCCTTTTCTTTGTTATTACCAGGACATAAAACTGAAGAAATCTTGAAATGGGAAGCCAAAGTGACCTTTACAGGTTTCACATTATTCATACTAAATCTCATAAGTATTTTCTCCACATACTTTTGTTGTGATAACCAAAACATACCATTTTTTTTTCTCTGTGTATCTCCATGCCTATGATTTGTTTTGTTGCTCCTAGATCCTTCATATCAAACGCCCTAGCCAACTGAGCCTTTAACCTATTTATTTTGACCATGATTTTGCTTGCCACAAGCATATCATCAACATATAACATCAAAATAATGAATATGCCATTTTCCAACTCTTTAAAGTAAACACAATGATCATATTCACTTCTTGTAAAATTTAGGCTCACCATGAAGGAATCAAACTTCTTGTACCATTTCCTAGGAGACTCTCTCGGGCCATACAATGACTTCATGAGTTTGTAAACAAACTTCTTATTGTGATCCTTAACAAACCCTTCTCGTTGTTCCATATATATATCATCATCCAAATATCCATATAGAAATGATGTTTTAACATCTAGCTGCTCTAACTCAAGAACATATAAAGCAACTAGCGCTAACACAGTAGGAATTGAAACAAGCTTCACAACTGGTCAAAAGATCTCATGAAAATCGATACCTTCCTTTTGAGAATACCATTTTTCTACCACTCTTTCTTTATACCTTTCGACTTTATCATCAACACCCTTTTTCAGTTTGTATACCCACTTGCAACTGACAACCTTCTTGTCCTTTGGAAGTTCTATCAGGTCCCATGTTTTATTCCTCTCTAAGGAATCAATTTCTTCTTTCATAGCTTTCTTCCATTGAGCACTTCCAAATACCTTAGCTACTTCCTAAAAACAAATAGGTTCTTATTCAATGGAAACCAAAGCCACAGGTGAAACATAATCGTTATATCTTGTAGGAGGATTCCTGACCCGTGAAGATATCTTTAGAGATGGTTGAGGCATATCCTCAGTTTTCTAGATATTTTATCCATCTTCATCTTCTTCTTCTGGAACTTCTTCATGCTCCTTCCTTTTTGAATATGGTTGAGTTTCCAACTGAATTTGTTGAACTTGTGGTACATGTTCTTATCTCACTTAAACTGTAACACCTTAAGTTCGAGACCCTGCTAAATTGTAATTATGTTTATATGCTGGTGAGCCAAGTGTTTATAAGATGAAGACTTATATGTTTACTAGGCCGGAGAGCCTAGATGCTTAAGGCCATGAGCCTGATTTTTGTATATGTAAATGCACATATCATTAATAAAATTACATCGCTGCATGTAGACCGACCACGAAGAAAGATTTATGGGAGACTAAGCTCCACTTGGTAGGGTAAGGGGTGGGATAATTGTCTAGGCTTAGGGGCTGAGCTAGAAGGCTTACCTCTAAGGGAGTAATATTTCATTATTATTTCCTAAAGGCTAAGGTGGACATGATCAGTGTTGTCTTAAGTTTTTGGGAAAGGGAACGAGTGCTAAGTGGAACTCATGCATCTACAAGAAGATAGGTGTTGACCTGGAACATGTAGTATAGCTTGGAAAGACAACTCATTGGGGGTTCACTTCCCATTCTGGAGTTTCTCCCCATCTTTGCGTCGGGACCAGTCTCGAGTTTCCTCATGACCCTTATGATTCTCTGGAAGTCTGTCACCCTTCCTGATTCACCAGAGATTCAAGCATTGAACCAATTCTCCATCATCATCACCTCTGTATCTAGCATGCACTTTTGGAATCATGCAGTTGTACTTGAGTTATCCCGTCTGTCTCTTGTGAAGCTTGATGCACCATGTACCTTTCTTGAGTTGTACCATGTCTTAACAATTTGTTGTTACAGACCACACAGTTCCTTGAATGAGCGTGGCTTGCTGCCATCATCTGCTCTATGCTGAGCTTTGTTGTTTCGATCACCTTTTCTGGAACTGGCTTAGGAGCTGGATTGAAGAAGCAGGTTGTTAGGCCTATGGTTGGAAGAGGAGGGTTGTCAGGCCCATGGAATGAAGAATCAGGTTCTCAGGCCTGCAAGAAACTCTTTCCAAGTGAGAGAGGTTGTTGGGAAAGTGTTTTGCTAGAGGGAGCCCAACTGCAGCTATAGTGCTCGGAGAATTCTTGTCTGACATGTTGTTGAAGCCCTTGAATGGAAGTGGGGCAGCCGAAGGACTGTTGAGAAAATAAGGGGAACACTTCCTGGGGTGGGACCTGCATGTTTGGAATGAGAGGTCGTAGGTTGTTAGTGTAAGTTGGCCCTGGGAGATAATCCTTCTTGTTGACCTGTGCGAATTTCATGTCGCCCTTTCCAAGCCTACGAATCCCTTGCCCGATGGAGTTTAGTCTGAGCTCGGGGCTGACCCACTTCTCAGTGTGATGAGGAGCATGGTCTAAGGCTAGGAGGTTCATGGAAGGTATGCATGCAATTGGTGGTCATCTATTGAAATATAAGTACCAAAACTTTGTTGATTGTATGATGTGTAATTGTACATGTTTTATAAATTGATGAGTAATGCTTAGATATATCATATATGTTGTATGTGTAGGCTTATTGTTATTTCCACATAAATCTATGTATGGTTAGGATATGTCATCTATATGCATATATTGTCAGCATATTTTAATCATTATTTCCGCATGAAGAAGTGGCATGAACAGAATGTTGTAACTGCTAATTTGCGTTAGATATGAATGCATATAAATTTACAAAATGGTATCAGAGCATAAAGGTTATTCAGTGGCATGGCCTGGCTTGTTGGTTAAGGTCGAGGATTTCATGAATTGGTATCAGAGCTAAAAGAGACGTCCAAGAAGTGGCGTTGCTCAACCTACTGGTGGATGGGGACGTTACAAAATGGTATCATATCCATGGTTTCAACACTAATCCTAGATGTGTCATGTTAGTGGAAGTTGGAGAAAAAGTTTCGGAAAACAATTGTTGTCAAAATGGGAAAAATTCAAGTTAAGAGCCCTTGGTTTCTACCTGGAACCTCAATGGGCCATGAATGCGAAATTCATAGTAGAAAGTCCAGAGAATTTTAATGTACATAGTGTCATAAGGGAATTGAAAGAACACTTGGACTGTGTTTAGAAACACAGGAGGTGTAACAAGTTTAAGAAATGGCCACAGAGAAAAAAATCAGAACATCCATGGTGTTGGGCCGTAGGATCTGTTCGAGAGAAGGAGGGTCCTTCACAACCGTCATATTTGGAGAAAGGTGCAGGAGGTTTAAACGGAAAGTCCTTCAAAATTTGAGAGTTCGACAAGGTTTATGGGCTATAAGAGGAAAAAGCGTCGAAGCCCGAAGTTCTGAAGTCCCAAAAAGGATATACACCGTAGATCCAGGGGGGGGGGAGTATTGACCGTTGGATTGACCGAAGATAGATCAGAGTTAGTGGATCTATGCACAAGTGGTTGTGATACGTAAATCTTAGACGAGTTCGTAAATTCATATTTCGGCGGTTGGAAGAATTCAGGTGTGCTGGTGCACAAACTGCCGAAGCCCGAAGTCCTAAAGAAAAAGAGAAGAAGTGGTGTGGCAGGATGACGTCGCCAGTGGTGACGTGGACCTTTCGTAGACATGCCATGTGACACCACCTTATTTGGTGATAGTTGTACTATGTGCACCCCAGAGGGTAAGGAAGTTCGGGAGTTCGACATTCAAAATAATTGGAGTGTGCAAGTGTAGAAACTTTCGAGGCTCGGTGTTCTGAAGTGATGTGGTTTGCTGATGTCACTCAAAATGAAATGTACACATGGGATGTATGCCACATGTCAGTGAGTTAAGAACCTTTGGATGATTGAAATGCCCAATAGAACATGACATGTGACACCCATCAGAGTGGGCCATGTGTACGCTTCTAATATTTCACCACGTGGGCCTCCTCTCGAGCATGGATGGTGGGGCCCTGATGGTCACAGTGGACATGTGCCACAATATTGTGCAGTCTGGAGACTTGAAACTCCGGAAGAAATGGTTCATAATGGAATGTAAGGAAAATGTTTCAGAAGTTTTGTAGCGTCGAGGTGACATGACTTAATGACATCACCAGGTGTGACGTGGAAGTGTTCCAATATTAGCGGTTCAAGAGTTTTGAGATGTGTGGATGTGAAATCCTCTGAAGTCCTGAAGCTCTGAATCTCCGAAGTCAGGAGTTCTATAGTGGGAATTAGCCGTTGGATGCTGGGAAGTCGTGGACCATTGATCCACCCTACTTCGCAAGTTATCCAATTCATCACTCTGAGAGATTTGTTGGAAAGTTCTTTGGAAACCACCCAAGCTAGAGTCCGCAAAGCTCTAATCCACCATAGATCTGAGAAAGGAATGTGGACCATAGATACACCATTCTTAACACGTTGTCAATTTGTTGTTTTGTGATGGTTGGGACACGTGGAAAAAGGGAAACCTCTGATTCCCTAGAGCCTAAATTTTCAAGGCTCCAAATAAGTTCCCAAATCATTTTCACTGGGTAACAATTGTGGTCACATGCGAACCAAAGGCAAAATAAAGAGGGGATAATGCACAATTTTTTTTTTGCAAAATAGAGAGGGGATTAGAGATAGAAGCCCGAGGGGTTCTTAACCGACCAAGACCTGCTAAAAAAGAAATCTGATATTGTTTTGTTGAATGAGATAGGTTTATCCTGGAAAATTATTAAATCAAGTAACCTGAAAAAAAATTCGGTTGACTGCACATTTTTGGAGAGTTAACAATTGACAGAACCAAACTGAATTGTTCCATGGTGCAGAGAAATGAAGGAGGCATAGGATGCTTACAATTCGGGGAATGATGTTAGAGGAATGGATGTCCATTTGGGAGTTGAAGGACTGAACTTTAATGGGCATGGAGAAGAGATAGATAAATAAGAGAACATGTTGAAAATCATTAAAAAGTTGCAGAAAGATGTCCAAATTCACGGAGAATATAACAAAAATATTTTGAAAGCCAGAGAGAAACATGGAGAATTCAACATAAAGTTGATGCAGAGCCTGGAAAGAATATAAAATAAATTGGATAAGGAGAGTGGCTCAAGAAAATAAGGAAGTCACATAAGAACAAAAAGTGATAGCAGACATCACAAACACTCCCCAAGGGATTCCAATAAGAGAGCACATAGCATCTCAAGTCCATCCCATGTTAGGAAGCATAAGAGGTTCTGGGTGGATGAGCTATGAGGAGAAATGAACAAAATCGAACCTCCCACATTTGATGGGGAGAAAAAGAAGGATGAAGATGCAAAGACATGGCTACTTGGCATGAGGAAGTATTTTCAATTGCATAATTATTCTTCTCATGCAGAAGGAAGAACTACCATTTATCAACCAAAGGTAAGGCATCCATGTGGTGGGATCAGTTGGTCCAGGTGTAGCACATGGATGAGAAAAATGTTAATTGGAGAGAATTCAATAAGTATTTCAAAAAAAAATACCTGGCCAAGAGGTATTATGACAGAAAAATGAAAGAGTTCTTTGAACTTAAGCTTGTGAGTATAACAATAGATGAATCTGAAAGAAGGTTTTTAGAATTGTTGAAGTATGTCTCTTTCATCAAGAATGAGACAATAAATATTCGGAGGTACTTGAGTGGGTTTCCATCATTCATCAGTGGCAAAATACAATATGATGATCCCAAAACATTGGAGGAGAGCATAAGGCGAGCTAAGTATTTGTCATGTTGTCTTGTACTCGCTTGTTTTCACTTATCTATTTTATATCACACTCATTTGATGGTTGTCACACTTATGTTGTTAGGTACTTCCAATAATGCACCCCAACTTGTTACTTTTATAATGATTTAATTTTGATAAATCTCTTGACCTCCTCATGTCTATGATAATATTTTAATTAAATATTGTATTAAGAAACTAGTTAAGGAGAGTAAGTCCCAATTTCCACATGAGTTTGATGTGAATGACTGAGGTGATTTGTAATATTTCTTTGGAATTGAGGTGAAGATAGACCATCAAAATGGTGAGTAGTATATAAATGGAAGAATGTATGTTGAAAATGTATTTTCAATCTATTTAGGATGGATAAATCTAGACCAATGTGCACTACATTTTAAGTGAGTGTGTATTTTTTTACTTACATGAGGCCTAAGATAAAACATGAGGATGAGTGTGGTAAAAGTCCCACATGCTAGTGATGTTGGTAGCCTTATGTATTCAATATTGTGCACAAGACTAGATATTGCACATGTAGTAGGATTTGTAAGTAAGCACATGGAAAATATGAGAAGAGATAATTAGACAATGGTCAAGAGGACGTTAGGAACCTATTAGACATTGTTGACTATGCTATTTGTTATTAGGAATATTTCAAATAAAGAATCTTCATACGCATGGATTTGTTGATTCCAATTGATATAAATTGGGTAGGTGATGTGGAAAATGAAAACTCTCTCTCTCTCTCTCTCTCTCTCTCTCTCTCACACACACACACACACACACACACATTGTTTGAACTAGTTTTGATTTGGAAGAGTAAGAAGCAACAAGTTGTTTACATTCGATTATTGATGCAAAGTACATTGAAACTATAGAGGCTTCTAAGGATTGTGATAGGAAAACTCTTGGTTGAAAAATTATGTAAAGACATTAGAATTGAACAGGGTCCCATGCCTATTTTTGTGACAATCAGAGTGTTATTTATTTGGACATAGTACTCAACACAAAAGTATTGCAAATTAAGAAAAAATTATAACTATAATTAAAACTATAATGAGTTAAAAATATCTTTAATTTTTTTTTTAGGTTTCTATGTCATTTATAAGAATAAAATTATATTTATGTAAATTAAAAAATATATTTATATAAATTTAATGTTTTCAAATAATAGCCTGAGGATCATTGTTAATAGTTCAATTTTTTATTATTATTTATATTTCTCTCTTAAACAATTAAGAACTAAATAATTATTTAAACTATTCAATTCTACTATATTAAATTTCTGAATATAAACTATATATGAAATTTTAAAACATTCAATATTTAAAATGGAAAATTCCACTAATTATGAGAAAGTATAACCACCTTTCATTCTCCAATTCAATTCGGCATAAAACTATTACATTCTATTGCTTAAACCAAATCAATTGTAAAAGTTACACCCACCTCTCAAACAAACAAGAAATAAATAATATTTAAACGATTACATTATAGGTGCTTGCTTAGACATTATAGGTGATTGCTTAGGCTGGGGAGCGCTGATCCAATCCAAGGTTTTGACTGGTGTGCTGACCAAGAACAGTTACATATCGCGGACCGCGCTCTAAACCTTATAATAACCAAACGGGCAGTTGAACTCCTGGAATCTATAAAAATGAGATTATGAACTAGTACAGATTTGCAGGCATAACTATCAATTTAGCAAGTTAAACATACAAAAGCATTCTACCCTCACTTCCCCAGGTGGATGTTCAACTTTAACGATTATATAAATATACTTTGTGAAAAGCTTCCCTCCTCCTCCTCCTCCTCCCCTCCCTTGCGTACATAGATAGATAGTTTAGGGATTTCTACCGGCGATGAGGCCGCCTCAACCTTGGATAAGAAAACATTGAAGTTTGCCTTGGCATCATGGTTGCACATGCTTCCTTCATATCCATCTGTGATGGATCGCCTTGTACTCTCCAATCGAAAGTATGCAACAATTGAGCCAATGCAAACAGAATAGTAAGAATAGCCACGGCAGATCCTTGGCAGATTCTCCTTCCAACCCCGAATGGAAGCATTCTAAAGTTTGATTGACCTCTTGAGAAATCCATACCATGTTCTTCCGACTGCAGAAATCTCTCCGGCTTGAATTTCAAAGCATCTTTAGATAAAATATGCCAAACAAACACCACAGTGAGGCTACGCTCACTTCTATATTAGTCAATGAAGACGGATTACATCCTTATATAGGAAAAGACTCAACCGAGTCGGTTACATGCAAACCAAAGACAACTAGACTCTTAACTAAGAACTGACTCTTAACACGCCTACAACTGACTCTCACAACTAAAGCTTATAACTGGTGGTTACAACTGGCGCTTACAACTGGTGCTTTCCCCATTATTTCCAAGTCTCCCCCTTAATGGAGAATGGATTGACTTCTACACCTAACATCTCCCTAAATAGTTCAAACTTAATCTTTCCAAGAGGCTTAGTGAAAATATCAACAACACTTTCACTAGTATTACAATACACAAGAGTTATTTCATTTGACTGCAACTTTTCTCGAACAAAATGATACTGAGCTTCAACATGCTTTATCCTTGCATGAAAAATCTGATTCTTCGCAATATTGATTGAACTTTGATTATCACATCTGATCATCATAGGTTCCTTTCATTCTTCTCCAACATCTTGAAGAAGTCTTCTTAACCAAACAACTTCACAAGTTGCTGCACACAAGGCTTTATATTCTGCTTCAGTGGAAGACAAAGATACAGTAGACTTCTTTTTACTGCTCCATGAAACAACCCCGGATCCAATGCTGAATGCATATCCAGTGGTTCATCTTCGATCATCCAGATTGGCAGCCCAATTAGAATATGAATAACCTATCAACTCAACATCAGATGCATCAGTATATTTAATACCATAATCAAGTGTACCTTTTAGATACCTAAGTACTGCCTTTTTTGCATTCCAATGGCTTTCATGAGGTTTCACCATGAATTGACTTAACACACTCACAAAATATGAGATATCAGGTCTGGTTGTGGTGAGATAATTCAGACTACCTACCATTTGTCTATACACAATGCCATCTTCGAACCATCATCACAAGAAAGTTTCACATTATGTTGCATGGGAATAGTAGAAGACTTACACTGATCCATTTTAAATCTCTCAAGTATTTCTCTGATATACTTACTATGACAAACAAAAGTTTGGCCTGTATTTCTCCAAACTTCAAGGCCTAGGCAGTAATGTAACTCACCAAGATATTTCATTTCAAATACCTTTGATAACTGCTCCTTGATTTCATCAATTGACTTCTCTGCATTTCCTGTAATTATTAAATCATCAACATACAGTGAAATCAATACCTTATACCCCTGTTCATCAAATTTGGTATACAGATTTGGATAACTTTTGCTCCTCATAAAACCCTGTTGAAGAAGGAAAGAGTTTATATTTTCATACCATAACCTCGGTGCCTATTTTAGTCCATACAATGCTTTCTTTAACTTACACACTAAGAGTTCTTGCCCCTTTTGAACAAACCCTTCAGGTTGAGTAAGGTAAACCTCTTCCTTTAACTCACCATTCAAAAATGCAGATTTAACATCTAATTGATGCATCTTCCAATGGTACTTTGTAGCTAAAGAAAATAACATTCTGATTGTATTCAATTTAGCTACTGGTGCAAATGTTTCAGCATAATCAACACCTTTTGTTTATGAATACCCATTTGCCACCAGTCTAGCCTTATACTTATCTATACTACCATTTGATTTAAACTTGGGTTTGTATATCCATTTGCATCCAATGGGCTTCTTATGTTTAGGCAATTCAGTCAATTCCCAAGTATTGTTTTTCATTATAGATTCATATTCTTCCTCCATTGAATTTCACCATTCATCATGTTCATTAGCTTCATCAAAAATCATGGGTTCTATGACATTTGAAATGCTATTCATTAGGGCATAGTATTTATACCTCTCATGAAGCTTAACCTCTTTTGAAGATATTCGCAATTGATTATCTTCCTCCCCACTTTGTGAAGATCTGTCTTCACCTCTAGGTGAACTGTGACTGCTTGAATTGTCCATATCACTGAGTCCTTCTTGATGTTGCTCCTGTTGTCGCTGCGGGGATGGCTATTGCTATGTGAGTTGTTGCTGATGTTGCTCTTCTATAACTCCTTCATCAAGAAGTCTCTGCCATTCCTCATGATTGTTGTCGTCATGATTTCATGCTTCCTGCTCATGGAAAATTACATCTCTACTTGCAAATACCTTGTGAGTAGCAGGATCAAACCATTTTTATGCTTTAAATTCAGGACAATACCCAATGAAAATACATTTAATGGCTTTAGCATCCATTTTTCTCCTATTCTCCTTTGGAATATGAGCAAAATCCTTACACCCAAATACTTTCAAATTATGAACTGCGGGTTTGGAGCCATTCAAGGCTTCGAAAGGAGTAATTTTATCAAGCCACCTTGTTGGACTTCTATTCTTTAAATAAACTGCAGTATTTATGGCTTCAACCCAAAATGCATTTGAGAGATTCTTACCTTTCATCATACTACGTGCACACTCTACCAGAGTTTTGTTTTTCCTTTCAACGACTCCATTTTGCTGTGGAGTGTGAGGTACTATAAAATGTTGTACTATTCCATTATCTTTGCAATATTTGTTGAAGTCCCTTGATTTATACTCTCCCCCTTGATCTGAACGGAGGATTTTGATGGATTTTCCTATCTTCTTTTCCACCATGGTTCTGAATTCCTTAAAGTACCCGAAAACATCACTTTTTCATCTAAGGAAGTAAACCCATGTGTATCTCATGTAATCATCAATAAATAACAGAAAGTAAAATGCACCTCCTAAAGACCTAGTCTGCATAGGCCCACAAACATCAGTACGCACAAGATCTAACACATCCCTCTTTTTCTTATCAAGATTAGAGGGGAATTAATCTCTATGCATATTTCCTAATGCACATCCATCACAAGCAACCTTCTCATTCTTTAAAATGGGAAGTCCTTCAACCATATTATTATTCTGTAATAATAATAAATCAGGATGATTGATGTGTCCATACCTTTGATGCCAAAGAATCTCTATTGGCATAGTTGTAGAAGTCAGTGCATGATGTGTTTTGTTGGTAACATCAAGTTTGTATAGACCTCCTGCTCTGACTCATGTTGCAACAGTTTGGAAGTGGTCCAACAGATCCTTCACTATGCAATAATTCTTGAAGAATTCAACCTTCAAGTTCTGATCTGTAATGGTGGACACAGAGATCAATTTTTTCTTTATTCCTGGCACATACACCACATTGCGAATGTGATGAACAATACCATTCGACAATGTCACGGGAATGTCTCCATATCCCTTAATCTGATGAGCACCGTCATCTCCAATATATATGTTGGCACCATTATGTGTTTCTTTAAAATTAGCATACAAATTTTTATTACAAGTCATATGTATTGATACTCCAGAATCCACAAACTAGGCATCATAACATCTTTTTCAGCAGATAAAGCAGCATTAGACACAAGCAGCCTAAGATCCCATGAGTCAAAATTCGGGGGTTCATCAATATCATCACTAGCAATAAATAATCTGTGATCTTGATTTGAAGATTTTTCTACATAATGACCTGAATGTGTTGTAGGTTTATTCCTAGCCTAATCACTTTTCTTCTTATGATAGTCTTTAATCATATGTCCAGGTCAACCATAATAAAAACAACTCTTTGACTCATTCCTATCAGATTGCATACCTTGATTTGGAGATTGTATTCTCTGTGATGAACTGTCTCTCTGCCATGAACTGCCTCTCTCCGATGAACTACCTCCTCTACCTCTTACTCATGATCTCCCTCTCGCAGATCTATTATTTGACGACATTGCCAAATCTTAACTCGGAGGCTTCAGATTCCCGTGTCTTTCTCCCTCTTGCAGCAAAATATCTGTCAGTTCTTCAAACGTAGGAGGTTTCTCCCTTGCTGCGAGACCTGTTATGAACATATGATAATCTTCTAACATACCATTTAAGGTAATAGTGACCAGATCAGTGTTGGAAATAGTTTCCCCTATATTTACTAGTTTGTCTTTCACCTCTTTAATGCGACCCAAAAATGAACTAACAGATTCATTTTCATCCATCTTAATGCCTAGCAATTTAGTTTTCAAGAACAAAATGCGATTTGTGTTGCTAGTTTCATCCAATGCTTTAAGAGTTGTCCATGTTGCAGCAGAAGCTGTAGCATATTTAATATGTGGAATTATGCTACCTTTAACTGACATGCGCAACAATACATTTGCCTTGTTTTTCCACTTCTCTCAGTCTTGGCTCTGTGTTGTTGTCGCACCGGCAGCCGCATCAGGTTTCAGTTCAGTTCCCTTCGCAATGTTCCAGACACCATATCCCTCCATGAGTGTTTGCATCTTGAGTTTCCAGTTAATGAAGTTCGAGCCATCTAACTTGTTGGCTTCGTTGAGGTAGGTCTCTGGTAGAGGATTCACCATCGCTGCAATTTAGTCTTTATAAGTAAATCACCAAGGATATGCAACTTTTTGTCGCTTTTCCTTCAAATACCACTGATCCATCTCAACCTCGACTCTCAACTTTCTTAAGAGAAATATAAGAAAACCTCCATACATAAAAACTTTATGCTCTCATGCTCATTTATAGAAAGCCTCTCATAAAAAAATATTAAAAAAGAATTTATATTTCTTTAAAAGAAACTTTCCTAAAATAAAAAACCCTTTTTTAATACATACTCCCTCTTCACCTCTTTATACGGTTTGCTTAAAAAGTATCCTCTT
>JZKD02S0270528.1:250604-261540 GCA_000966675.3 Picea glauca
CTTGGGTTTGTATATCCATTTGCATCCAATGGGCTTCTTATGTTTAGGCAATTCAGTCAATTCCCAAGTATTGTTTTTCATTATAGATTCACATTCTTCCTCCATTGCATTTCGCCATTCATCACGTTCATTAGCTTCATCAAAAATCATGGGTTCTATGACATTTGAAATGTTATTCATTAGGGCATAGTCTTTATACCTCTCAGGAAGCTGAACCTGTTTTGAAGATATTCTCAACTGATTATCTTCCTCCCCACTTTGTGAAGATCTGTCTTCACCTCTAGGTGAACTATGACTGCTTGAATTGTCCATATCACTGAGTCCTTCTTGTTGTTGCTCCTGTTGTCGCTGCGGGGATGGCTACTGCTATGTGGGTTGCTACTGATGTTTCTCTTCTTTAACTCCTTCATCAATAAGTCTCTGCCATTCCTCATGACTGTTGTCGTCATGATTTTGTGCTTCCTTCTCATGGAAAAATACATCTCTACTTGTAAATACCTTGTGAGTAGCAGGATCAAACCGTTTGTATGCTTTAAATTCAGGACAGTACCCAATGAAAATACATTTAATGGCTTTAGCATCCAATTTTCTCCTATTCTCCTTTGGAATATGAGCAAAATCCTTACACCCAAATACTTTCAAATTATGAACTGCAGGTTTGGAGCCATTCAAGGCTTCGAAAAGAGTAATTTTATCAAGACACCTTGTTGGACTTCTATTCTTTAAATAAACTACAGTATTTATGGCTTCAACCCAAAATGCATTTGAGAGATTCTTACCTTTCATCATACTACGTGCACACTCTACCAGAGTTTTTTTTTTCCTTTCAACGACTCCATTTTGATGTGGAGTGTGAGGTACTATAAACTGTTGTACTATTCCATTATCTTTGCAATATTTTTTGAAGTCCCCCGATTTATACTCCCCCCCTTAATCTGAACAGAGGATTTTGATGGATTTTCCTGTCTTCTTTTCCACCATGGTTCTGAATTCCCTAAAGTACCCGAAAACGTCACTTTTTCATCTAAGGAAGTAAACCCATGTGTATCTCGTGCAATCATCAATAAATAACAGAAAGTAAAATGCACCTCCTAAAGACCTAGTCTGCATACGCCCACAAACATCAGTATGCACAAGATCTAACACATCCCTCTTTTTCTTATCAGGTTTAGAGGGGAATTCATCTATGTGCATCTTTCCTTATGCACATCCATCACAAGCAACCTTCTCATTCTTTAACATGGGAAGTCCTTCAACCATATTATTATTTTGTAATAACAATAAATCAAGATGATTGATGTGTCCATACCTTTAGTGCCAAAGAATCTCTATTGGCATAGTTGCAGAAGTCAGTGCATGATGTGTTTTGCTGGTAACTTCAAGTTTGTATAGACCTTTTGCTCTGACTCATGTTGCAACAGTTTGGAAGTGGTCCAACAGATCCTTCACTATGCAATAATTCTTGAAGAATTCAACCTTCAAGTTCTGATCTATAATGGTGGACACAGAGATATAATTTTTCTTTATTCTTGGGACATACACCACATTGGGAATGTGACGAACAGTACCATTCGGCAATGTCACAGGAATATCTCCATATCTCTTAATCTGATGATCACGGTCATCTCCAAGATATATGATGACACCATTATGTGATTCTTTAAAATTAGCATACCAATTTTTATTACAAGTCATATGTATTGATGCTCTAGAATCCACAAACTAGGCATCAGAATCATCTGTTTCAGCAAATAAAGCAACATTAGATGCAAACAGCCTAAGATCCCATGAGTCAAAATTCGTGGGTTCATCAATATCATCAGTAGCAATAAATAATTTGTGATCTTGATCTGAAGATTTTTCTACATAATGACCTGAATGTGTTTTAGGTTTATTCCTAGCCTCATCACTTTTCTTCTTATGACAGTCTTTAATCATATGTCCAGGTCGACCACAATAAAAACAACTCTTTGACTCATTCCTATCAGATTGCATACCTTTATTTGGAGATTGTCTTCTCTGTGATGAATTGTCTCTCTGCCATGAACCGCCTCTCTCCCGATGAACTGCCTCCTCTACCTCTTACTCATGATCTCCCTCTCGCGGATCTATTATTTGACCACAGTGCCAACTATTTACTTGGAGGCTTTGGATTCCCACGTCTCTCTTCCTCTTGCAGCAACATATCTGTCAGTTCTTCAAACGTAGGAGGTTTCTCCCTTGCTGCGAGACTTGTTATGAACATATGATAATCCTCTAGCATACCATTTAAGATAATAGTGACCAGATCAATGTTGGAAATAGTTTCCCCTATATCTACTAGTTTGTCTTTCACCTCTTTAATGCGACCCAAAAATGAACTAACAGATTCATTTCCATCCATCTTAATGCCTAGCAATTTAGTTTTCAGGAAAAAAATGTGATTTGTGTTGCTAGTTTCATACAATGCTTTAAGAGTTGTCCATGTTGCAGCAGAAGCTGTATAATCTCTAATATGTGGAATTATGTTATCTTTAACTAACATGCGCAACAATACCTTTGCCTTGTTTTTGCGCTTCTCCCAATCTTGGATCTGTGTTGTTGTCGCACCGGCAGCCGCATCAGGTTTCAGTTCAGTTCCCTTCGCAATGTTCCAGACACCATATCCCTCCATGAGTGTGTGCATCTTGAATTTCTAGTTAATGAAGTTCGAGCCATCTAAATTGTTGGCTTCGTTGAGGTAGGTCTCTGCTAGAGGATTCACCATTTCTGCAATTTAGTCTTTATAAGTAAATCACCAAGGATATGCAACTTTTTGTCGCTTTTCCTTCGAATACCATTAATCCGTCTCAATCTCAGCTCTCAGCTTTCTTAAGAGAAATATAAGAAAACCTCCATACATAAAAAAATTTATGCTCTCATGCTCATTTATAAAAATCCTCTCATAAAAAAAACTCTTAAAAAATAATTTAAATTTCTTTAAAAGAAACTTTCCTATAAATAAAAAAAAAAAATAAAAAATAAAAAAAAAAATAAAAAAAATTAATACATACTCTCTCTTCACCTCATGCATGCAAATCATGAAATGGAGGAGGCTCCACGATTTGCTCATGGATGCTCTCACGTAGCTCCAAAGAAATAAAGAAAGACCACCACATTTTCACGCTCACGATTTTCAAAACCTTCACTCATGCAAAAAAGAATAAAACCTTCACGGTTTTACCTTCAAACTCCAGGCTCCTTCTCCAAATGATATGCAACCACAAGCTCATGCGAATTATTTTGCAAATGGGCTCATGCAAGTTCCTTTAGGCTTCAAAACTCACGCAAAGCAGACTCTTCTACGCGATTTGAACCAATGGACGAACGCCCCTCCTCATAAGCTCTTGGATTTAGCAAAGCTCACCCTCCAAAAACGTTTCTCCACGCTATTGACGTCCTCTTCCCGTGGCTCTGATACTAAAATAAAATATGCCAAACAAACACCATGGTGAGGCTAAGTTCACTTCTATATTATTCAATGAAGATGGATTACATCCTTATATAGAAAAAGACTTGACCGAGTTTGTTACATGCAAACCAAAAACAACTAGACTCTTAACTAAGAATTGACTCTTAACTCACCTACAACTGACTCTCACAACTAAAACTTATAAATAATGGTTACAACTGATTTTACCATATTGACCAAATACATAAAAACTTTATGCTCTCATGTTCATTTATAAAAACCCTCTCATAAAAAACTCTTAAAAAAGAATTTAAATTTCTTTAAAAGAAACTTTAAAAAAAAAAAAACCCTTTTTTAATACATACTCCCTCTTCACCTCTTTATACGGTTTGCTTAAAAAGTATCATTTAAAAAAAAAAAATACCTCACAATTTATAAAATAATATAACCCCTTTCCTTATTTAAGTGATATGAAGACGTGGCATCCACTAATCCCAAAAACTCTCACGTACCTCCAATGAAAAGCTTATACACAAGAATAGTTTTCTCAAAAAAAAATACTGACGGATTCTTGCTCAAAGTTCACGCATGCATGCAAATCTTGAAATGGAAGAGGCTCCACGATTTGCTCATGGATGCTCTCACGCAGCTCCAAAGAAAGAAAGACCACCAGATTTTCACGCTCACGATTTTCAAAACCTTCACTCATGCTAAAAAGAATATAACCTTCACGGTTTTACCTTCAAACTCCACGCTCCTCGTCGAAATGATATGCAGCCACAAGCTCATGCCAATTATTTTGCAAATGGGCTCATGCAAGAGCCTTCACACTTCAAAACTCACGCAAAACAGACTCTTCTACGCGATTTGAACCAATGGACGAACGCCCCTCCTTGTAAGCTCGCGGATTTAGCAAAGCTCGCCCTCCAAAAATGTTTCTGCACGCTATCCACGACCTCTCTCCATGGCTTTGATACTAAAATAAAATATGTCAAACAAACAACACGGTGAGGCTAAAACTAAAACTGACTTTCAGAACTAAAACTTATAATTGATCATTACAACACGGTAAGACTAAAACTAAAACCGACTTAACTAAAACTGACTCTCAGAACTAAAACTTATAATTGATGATTACAACATACGCTTACAACTTGTGCTTTCTCCATTATTTCCAAGTTCTTTCCCCACACAATGAGATCCCTTCCTATAGCCCACAAGCTCATGATTACCATTATCTTCTTAGCTATATAGTAACCGCCTACTGTGGCAGCCTCTACAGACGCATGGGGAATCGCAAGCGGCGACGATGGGTATAACTGTAACGTTTCTTTCACCACACATTGGAGGTATACCATGCTTGCCAGATTCGACTTGTTGATTTTACCATGTTGGCCAAATACAGATTCAATTTCTTCCTGCAATCTCTGAATTACATGGGGGTGTCTGAGCAGCTCACTCATTGCCCATTCTAACACATTTGACGATGTCTCCATTGCGGCGGCGAACAACTCCTGCACAAATACAAAGACACAAAGACAGTAAACAAAATATTAGGCTGTTCAAATCTTTCAAGTCGGAGAATTGGAATAGAATGGCTATGGGTGAAGTCAGAAAGGCATACAAATATAAGTGCCTTGGTTTCCCGTCCGATTTTTGTATCCGTGGTATTGGTTTCAGCTACTTCAAGGAGTACATCGATGAAGTCTTTAACATGAGGCTCTGTCTCTTCTTGGTCATTCGAAGTCGTGGCCATGCGATGATCAATATGGTCGTTTATCATTTTCTCAGCGAATGCATCGAATCTTGCCTTGGCCTTCTTAAGGGACAGTTTGATACCTTGCAAATCAAGCCAATCCAAATAAGGAATGAAATCTCCGATGTTGAAACTTCCGACTGCAGTCGACACATCTAGCACCAGATCCGTGAATCCTTTGTCATCGGCACCCAAATCATCGTCAGAAAATTTCTTCCGCGCCAGTATTTGCCAAACTATATTCGCCAGGGTAGCAGATATGGCCTTGCTCACATTCACAGGAATTCTGCCACTCTCACTGTCCTCCCAAATTGAGCTGATCATCCCAGACACCTCTTCCTCTCGCACGTGCTTGAAGGACTCGATTCTCTTAGCAGTCAAAAGTTCTAACACGCATATTATTCTCATTTTCCTCCAATGATCTCCATAAGGAGCGAAGGCAATATCTTCGTTGTAGAAGAAATACTTGCCCGCCGATGATGGAGGTCGGCTGGCAAATATCAAATCATGAGTTTTAAGAAACTGTTTTGTCATCTCAGATGAAGAAACAGGCAGTCTCAATTGGTGGAGATTGCCGATGATTGTCCATGGATAAGGTCCTTGAGGCAATCTCTCATTCCTTCGACTCTGGTGCAATATCCAGTAGGAGAAGAAGAATATGAAAGTCACTGTTAATCCAATGGCCGCTGTGACAACACTTCCTCTACTTGCTATAAATATTGCAGGCAGAGGCAAAGCCTGGAGCAGCTTATCAAAACCCATATTGTATCTCTGCACAAGACGGTTGAAAGACAACCAATATATGCTCTTTATTTAAAGCCGTTTCCATGTTTTCCACGGTCAAACCAATATAAAATGGAAAAATCACGGACGTTGAAGTTGGTAATGCGGATTTCAAAGCCGTTTCTTGTAAAGTACTACCACAGCCACATAATTGTAATTGTGGCTTATGAACGCCGAAAGGCATATCTCATTTGCAAATAAACCTTATTTTTTTTTTTGCCCTATATTATTTACAATCAAACTTTAATTAATATGTTAATTAAAATAAAAAAAACCCTTAATTTTTGCAGAAATTTTAATTAGAATTTTAAAATAAAATAGTATGATATAAAACTGAGCTGCCATTTAATCCATGCCATTTAATCCATGCAGATATGCAAATGGTCAAGTGGTCTGGCATTGCACGGAATTTACCAGGAAGGACGGAAAACGACATCAAGAATTACTAGAGAAGTGGTAGTACAAAAAAAATTAATCTACAAGCTATGAGTGGCAGCCGGACATTGATGCAAAAAACCGAGTACATTTTGAACGTTCGTCGACGAATTCTTATTGCCTCACAACATCATCTCAAGGACCGTCCATCCTAAACAATACAGAGCGTTAGACCAGTTTCCCAAGCAAAAATACTGAGGAGATAGAGGTTGAAATGAACACAATCAGGAAGATATTTCCAATACTTATCCCAATAATTATACTTGTAATCTATTTGAGTCGCAATAAAATCTTGCATAGTCTTAATATGATTAGGTAAATGTGAAAAAGTGAACATGTTAACGCATGCATTTATAAATGCAAGGAAGTTATGAACACTAAATCTCATTCATTGATTTAGGAGGACGACTAAGAATATGCTAGTTCTTCAATTGTTGGCTATAAGATTAAGATTTAAGGCTAAAACATCATTAAATGTGCCCAAAGATTTTTCAGAATCAACCTATAGTATGCAAATCTAGACAAAGTCTATATTTTCTGTTATTTAAATTGTATTTTTAAATGCATAAATAAATTCAGCATGCTACAAAACCCCTAAACACTTGAATTATACAAACTTAACCAATCAAATCTACAAATAAAACGTTTAGTTTAGATTAAGCTTTTCTCAAATATCAAATTACACAAAGTCAAAATTTCGAACGACTACTCTGTTTGTTCGGGGTTACCTGCGATGCCACAGGTTTTCCAAAGAACACGTGACAAATTCATTTAATCATACTTGATTTCTCATACCTTCAAATGTGTTAAGAGCAAAAAGTTGTTCCTAAACAACTCCATGCTAATGATTGACGTAACACCATTCGCGAGGATCATGTTAAGAATCATATCTTACATTGGATGTGACAGATATTTTACTCATATTTTATAAAGTCGGTAAGAATCCGGACAAAAATATTATTTATTTTAATGTTTTTCCATGTTAATAATGCATTAGGTTAAGCGTGTAGTGTTTTTTATTTTGTTTTTTATATTGGACTATACTATTTTATTTGGTCAATTGTTTTTTTAACGTTAATAATGGAGTAAGCTCAATCGTTTATTTTATATATTCGAATATTGTTTTTTTATGTTAATAATGGAGTAATATTAGAATATTTTATTAATTAAAAGTTTAGTTAATTTTTTTTATGTTAATAAATTGAGTAAGCTAAACTGTTTTTTATGTTAATAATGAAATAAACTAAACTTACAATATTTTGATAATATTTTATTAATTCAAAATGTTGATTAATGTTTTGAACATGGAACAAAAGATTTGAAAGTAAAGTTTTGCAATACATAAAATTCCAATTGCGCAAAACTCATAATATCTCTAAAATTTTGACAAGAGTCAACCCATAATTACGCAAAACTCATAGTATCTCTAAAATTTTTACAAGATTGAAGCATATTTTTATCTAGAAATAAGGTTTGTTCTATATGTATAAATTTAGATAATTGGTACAACAATGTTATTGAAGAGCTTAATATACTTAATATTGATGAGCTTTCGTTTCACTACATGAAATTTATTGGGCATTATAAAGGTATAAGTGATTTCTCACCACAACCATAAGTCCATTGATGTAGAGTCCTCGTAATCCTCCCCAAAAATATGTTTGTCTTGCTATTATTCAATTAATATGTTATTAGCTTCCAACATATACTTGTTGGAGTGTTTCCATATTCAAATTTGAAGAACAAGGTAGTATTTAATTGTGAAATGTTATTACACTGCCGCTGCATGGTATATAGTGATCTCTCTTGTAAAATGTGCATTCTTCTTCTTCTTTCTTCTTTTTTTTTTTTAGGAAATGGGGATACAAAAAATAGGTAAATGAAAAATATCTATGATAAATTAGTTGAATTAGTTGTTGCATAAATGGCATGCCGTGATAAATTAGTTTTTGGGCAGTTTCAAACAAACATGCCTAAAGTGTTATTGTGCTCGGTTGGTAGAGGCAACTAGAGTTGCTTGTGTTTATATGTCATGGCGAATTTTACGTGTGTATATATGTCATGGTAAATCTTAAGCATAAGATAGATTTGTTATAAATGTTTGTTTCAAAAACTTTGGGTGTAAGAGGTTTTTATCTAACTTTATACAATAGTTGTTTTATAAATATTTTTTATTTTTATAGCATATGTTTATAGGGAAATTTTGTTTTAATATGAAAATATATTATATTTTTTATTTGAAAAGTTAAAAAAGTAAATTAATAATACATTTTATTTTTATTTTGAATATGTTTATATATTTTTATTTTTTGAAAAAAAAAATGTATTTTTTTTTAATTTTAAAATATAAACTTGTAAAATCAAGTTGAATATATGGAAAATGTTGGGTGTTAAATTTAGCCCTTAGACTAGATATTCCAATTCTAGGAGCATGAAATATATTTAGATCAATTTAGACATCCTCTAGCTCAAGCGTGCTGAAATATGGAGTTTTCCCAGAGTGAAGCTTACTTAACTAGCTACCCGATTTGAAAAATCTTAACAACTATTGTGTCTTATGAATTATTCACTTAGAGGTCTCTTTACTCTTTCTATTTAAGTATCCAATTATTATTTTGTCTTATGAATTATTCCCTTAGAGCTCCCTTTACTCTTTTTATTTAAGTTCAAGGGGCTTCCAATATATCAATTTTTGGATTATCTGTGAAGTAAGTCATTAATCTATGACCCATATCAATGAGAATTAGTCACAACTCACATTTTCAATAGTGAACTTACACTCATTGTAATGTCCCCATCCTTCCAAGATGGGCTAGGCCACACACTCTAAACCAAAAAATTCTCTAAAACCATAACATAACATCATCCATCTTATTATACTATTTTGAAATACACTACACAAAATCTACTCTAACACAAGTCCAGATAGTTTAACTAAAAGTAACACACTCAACCCTAGATTCAGTCGCGCCACATTACTTATAACATCGGAAGAAAATTTCTCCTTTTAACACAACTTTAAACTCAAATAATTGTGTGCACCAACATGTTGATCACACGGTACAATAATGCGCAAAACCACCCTCGCGTCTTATACCAAATTTGATTTCATTGTGTGTAGATTCTAATTCCTTGAACGCACACACAAAATATAGCCTCTGGTGTGCACATGATACACTCCTTTGCACCTAGCCACAAAATCCTCTTTGAAGAATCGTAACCAAAATCACAAGATTAAATTAACATGCAATACTATAAATGATTGGCATATGAATGCACAACTACAAATACAAGTTATAAGCACCATACTTGCATGCACAAGAAACATTAAAAAAAATAACAACAATTACCTATATGTGATAACATACAAGAATTAACCCATAACATGCATAGATAAATAAGCACACAGTAAACAAGACAAGTATTTAAACAACACTTATCTTTTATGAAAATCATCAATTGTGCGCATAACTCTGACAGTCCTCCCAAGAATAGACTCTGTTTCTCATATGCTTTCAGCAACAACCCTGGAACTAGGTCCTAACTCCACCAGGAAAAAAGGACTTCTAGTGACAAGCTAAGGTGTGATTCTCAACAAAAAAATTCTATATTAACTTCACGTTGTTGCAACTAGCCTACAGGCCCTCATTTCCCATGCACCTATCACACCCAAGGAATCATGACCCTTCTCTGCTCAACAATCCTTCGGTTTCCCCACTTCCCTTCTAGGGTTACCAGCAAGATGGCATAAATGAAGTCTTTGAGCCCTACATCTAATTCCCAATGCAATAGGGAATAATTCTCAGCAAAACTCTTAGGTGGAGAGTATGCTCATGGGTTTGACAACCCTTTTCCTCAACAACCAATCTCTCACCCAAAGAGATTTCTTACAGGCCTAACAAACCACCTCCTCAATATCCAAAACATTGGTTACAACCCCACAACTCCTTACAAACTTCTCGGTGTAGATAAGGTGTTAATTAGATTTTTCATATAGTTCGACCCCCTATTGCACACATCAACATCGAACAAAAATATTCCCTGAATAATGCATCGTCCCCCCAAAATACACTAAGGCCAACCATATATATTTTGTGCCTTCCACTTGACACTTATCACCTTTATAAGTAGCTTTAAGACACTTGGTGACCCGTTCCCTACCCTGGGCAACCTAGGATAAAAAAATTGTCCAACATTACACTTTTCCATAAATATTATAAAATATTCCCCAAGACTTAATTCTGTTAGAAAAAAAGGACCGCGTAGCAATAAAATAAAACAAATAAGATACACAATACAAGAGAGACATAGATTTACATGGTTCACCCAATGTGGGCTACACCCACTGGAGAAATTGCCAGGTCCTTCCTTTATTATTGTCCAGAAAATGAAGGGATACAACCTACAACAAAAACCCCTGTAACTTCCTCTTCTTTCTCTCACAGTCTCCTCTCTTAGAATACAATATTCACCATCAACCATAGCCACAATACATTTCCCTCATAAAAGAGGGTTTCCTTCTAGGGAAAAAA
>JZKD02S0270528.1:266538-291049 GCA_000966675.3 Picea glauca
AACGATTAGTACCAACAAATCACCAGCCTATATGTACAATTACAAAGGGTCCAGATCAGGTACATTAAATTCCCCTCCCCCTTATTTATGCACTATCCTCAGTGCATCATATACACATGTACATACAAAATTTAAAAAAATTTCAAACATATGAAAATACTATATTCGCATAGCATCCTCGTTCTCCCAAGTTGCATCATCAAGACCATACGAAGTCCATTGAACCTTTATGAACTCCATGAATCGATTATGGAGCTACTTGATTTTTCGGTCCAATACACAAACCGATCTCGCTTGAAATACGCCTTCTGACTCCACTTGAATCACATTCAATCAATAACATGATTAACATCAAGTATGTACATTTTATGAAATAACACATGGAAAACATTATGAATACATAAGGATGCAACAAAAGTAAGCATATACATGATAGGACCAATCCTCTCTAAGATTTGAAATGGACCACAATAACACATTTCTAACTTAGAACACTTTCCCAACCTTAGGGAATTTCTCCTGCACTTTCAAGAATACATGATCCCACACTTTAAACTCCCTATGGGTTCTGCCTTTATTTGAGCATATTTTCTTCTTGTATTGGGAGACCTTCATATTTTTCCTGATCTTTATCATCTTCTCCTCCATTTCCTAAAGCATATCTGGTCCAACTGCTGCATAGTCTATTGGGTTGTCCCAACTCACATTTGTGCTACACTTTCTGCCATAAAGTGCCTCAAATGGGCTCATATTCAAAGATGCTTGGTACCCATTGTTGTAATAAAAATCTACTAAATAAAGGTACTCTTCCCATTTTGATGGTTTATCCATAACATACATCCTCAACATGTCCTCAATCATCCAATTTACTCTCTTTTCTTTACCATCTGTCTCAGGGTGATATGTTGTGCTAAAGTTCAGACTTGTTCCAAAACCCTTGAATATCCTTTTCCAAAAGTTTGAGGTTAACTTGGAATCTCTGTGAGACACAATTATCTTAGGTATACCATGGAACTTAGAAATTTCTTGCATTTATATCTCAACATTTTTTGTTTTCTTGTGTGTTGACTTCAAGGGAACAAAATGGGCATCTTTCGTAAGCATGTCCACCACCACCATAATAGAATCAAGTTGATTAGAAGTCCTAGGAAACTTAGTTATGAAGTCCATGGTCACAAATTCCCACTTCCACTGAGGAACAAGAAAAGGATGCAACAAACTAGTTGTATGTCTATGCTCGACCTTGACCTTCTAACATTCGAGAAACCTAACAATAAAATAAAAAACTTCCTTTATCATACCTGGAAGAAAGTATTTCTTCTTGGCTATGACAATTGTCTTGTGATAACTTGTATGTCCCACATAAGGAACCTTATGCATCTCCGAAAATATTAACCTCTTCACCTCTTGATCATTCAACACATAGACTATGCATCTATACATGAGGATCCCATCCTCTCTTAACTCATAACCTTCAAAATTCTATTGTGACATACCTTGTTGTAAAGTCACACTTATATCCATATAGCGCAGATATGATTTGGAAACTTCTAAAATTCTGTCGCGTAAATCCAATTTATACATGCTAATGGATATAACATGCATCACAACACCCTCTTTCTAAGTGTGTCAGCCACCTTGTTCTCTTTTCCTTTGATACACTTTATGTCAAATTCATACTCACTGAGGAACTTTAACCACCTTCTTTGTCTAGAATTCAAACTTAGTTGTCCAAAAAAATATTTCAGACCACAATGGTTTGTTCTCATTTCTAATATTTAGCCATGAGATAATTTTTCCACACCTTCAAGGCATTCACTATAGCTTCCAATTCTAAATCATGAATAGAAAAAAGTCTTTCATGTTCTTTCAACTTCCTTGATGCATAGCATACCACTTGTCCATTCTGACTTGGGACTCCATCGAGTCCTTCCTTGCATGCATCTATGCACACAACGAAGTCTACATTAGGATCAACAACTCTCAAAATCAACGCACTTGTAAACAAATTCTTCAACAACTGAAAACTCCTTACACATTCTGAAGTCCATTCAAATCATGCACCTTTCATTTGTAAATATGTAACTAGATGCACAATCTTTGAGAATCCTTCCATAAACCTTCTGTAGTACCCAACTAGTCCCATAAAGGATCTCACTTCTGAGACATTTCTTGGGTTTTTCCATTCCTCAATGGATTTTATCTTCGTTGGATCCACAACTATTCCTTCCTATGAAATAATACGACCCAATTACTGAATATCCCTCTCATAAAATGAACTCTTGCTCAACTTTGCATAAAATTGGTGCTCCCTCAAAACTTTTAATACCATCCTAAAGTGTTACTCCTGCTCTTCTTTAGAATTTGAGTAAATAAGTATGTCATCCAAAAATACAATGAAAAATGTATCTAAATACTCTCTGAAAACTCCATTCATCAAACACATGAAGATAGATAGTGCATTTGACAACCCAAATGGCACCACTGTAAACTTTTAATGACCATACCTTGTTCTGAATGTAGTATTATTGATGTCTTCCTCCTTTATTCTTACTTGGCGATATCTCGATCTAAAATGAATCTTTGAAAATATCCTTGCTCCACTTAGCTAATCAAACAATTCATCTATTCTTGGCAAAGGATACTTGTTTCTCATTTTTACCTTGTTCAACTTCCTTAAGTCGATACAAAGTTGTAACATACCCAACCACCCACAGGTTGGGCACGCCACTTCAATCCCACTTCTGGACTTCTTTTTTGACTTTTGATCTAACTTGAAATTAATAAAGATGCATGCAATATTCACATGCATAGATCAAGATTCATGTTACGACATAAATAAATGAGACATATGCCATGCACAATAATAACCAACAAGAATGCATATTGCAACTACAAATTTCTTAGATAAGTAAATACACAATGGAATAAATACACAATAAAATAAAACCATAACATAGAGCACTTATCTTTAATGGAACAAATAACCAACTAGTTGAATACTAAGCACGTTCCACCCAACTGTAGGAATTGCTATTCCAAGTCTCAATAGTAGTGTCACCCTCGATTCAAGGCTGTGAAAGCACAAGGGCGGTTCGAGAGTGTCACTCGGCTTCCCAAACCAGTCAACACTCAAGCTCTCACGAGATTTTCAGCACCCACAACAATCCAAAGTACATGATCTCTCTTCTACCCAGCCTGCACAACCCAAGAGAATTGACCCCTTTCTCTGCCACACAGTCCCTCAGGTTGTCCATCTCTTTCCAAGGCTCTAGTGCAGCTAGTCCACAATCTCCATGTTTGGACTCTCAGGACTCATAGCTGTGAGAAAAACTTAACACAGGCTAAAGCATCTCAAACATGAAGGCCTTGATTCATGGATGGAATACACCAACAGTATTTACAACCAACAAAACCATGGATCCTCTCTAATAATTCATTTTCCTTTCCCCAAGCCAAGAAACCAATGAGGAAGGATGAATGGGTGAAAGAATGAATGGAGTGAGAATAGAACGAAAGGTGTGAACAACAAGAAATTGAGTGAGTAAGTGAATGAGTGAAGAATAAGTAACCAAAAGAATAAGAACAAGAACCCCCCAAACAAACCAAGGATGAGTTTATGTAATTATTGGATTTAAGGTACCACTTGGCCTCGCCCCCAAGAAGCTCATGTAATTTTTATTCTCCATTAAAAAAATGGGTAAATAAAGTATAAAATAAATACTCATGCCCTCAATCCCCCTCTCTTGTGGAATCATAGCTCCCTATAACTCTTTCCCTTGTCCGTCTAGCATCCAGTGATGTATTTATTATTAATAATTATCAAACATTACATTTCATAGGAACATTTGCCTTCTTGGATTAACAAAATACATTATTTAATACGGGGCTCAAAACTCGAGGTGTTACATCCCCTCCCCCTTATTTTGGCACTGCCCTTAGTGCATATACAAAACAAAGATCAAAATATCGAAATTTATTCAAAACGTTGTGGGTAATCTACCCGCATGGCATCTTCACTGTCCCAAGTAGCATCTTCAGGACCGTAGCAGGTCCACTAGACCTTTACCAACGCTATAACTAGATTTTGTAGCATTTTGACTTTTATGTCCAATATTCATGTTGGTTGGACATGGAAGTCTCCCTCTGTCTCTATATGATTCAAATGCCAATCAATAGCATGGTTAGGATCATGAACATATTTGTTTTAGAAAATAGACATGAAATACATTATGCACATTGATAGAAGCGGGAAATGCAAGGATGTATGTAATTGGCCCTATTATGTCCAATATATCAAATGGACCACATAATCTAACTACTAGATTTGTACAACTAACCAACTTCAAATATATCTTCTTGGGATTCACTTTTAAAATCACATGCTCCCCCACTTTAAATTCTCTATCTATTTTGTTCTTATATGCATAATGTTTTTGTCTATCTTGAGTTTCCTTTAAATTCTACTTAATTCTAACCATCTGATCTTCCATATCCTTGAGCAATTCTGGCCCAACTACCACTTTGTCTGATGGATTGTCCCAACTCACTTGAGTATTGCATTTCCTTCCATACAACACCTCAAATGGACTAATTTTCATTTAAGAATGATACTCATTATTATAGGCAAGCTCAACCAATTGTAGGTAATCTTCCCACTTAGATGGTTTATCCATCACATACATTCTCAACATGTCTTCATTTAATTGGTTGAATTTCTCTTTCTACCCATATGACTATGGATGGTATGTTGTGCTAAAGTTCATATTTGTACCAAATCCTTTAAACAATCCCCTCCATAAATTTGAAGTAAACTTTCTATCTCTATCTGAGACAATTGTCTTAGGTATCCCATGCAACCTAGCAATCTACCTCATGTAAATTTATGCAATATTAGCTATTGTATGAGTCCTTTTTATAGGAACAAAATGAGAAACCTTTGTCAATTTATCAACTACTACTATGATTGAATCATGTTGTCTTGTTGTCCTGGGAAATTTAGTTATAAAATCAATGGTTACCACTTCCCATTTCTTCTCTGGAATTTGTAACAGTTCTAGAAAATTCACTAGGTTCCCATGCTCAACCTTCACTCTCTGACATTCCATACTTGTGATAATGTAATCTACCACATCTATTTTCATTCCTTGCCAAAATAATTGGCTTCTTACTACTGCAATTATTTTCTGGTAACGAGGATGTCCGACATATGGTATGCACTTCTTTTAATACAAAATTCCTAATTTCTTCGGAACTAGGAAAATAAATTCTATTTGTATGCATAAGTAATCCATCTTCCTTCATCTCATATTCTTTAATTTTTTGTTGTAAATTTTCTTGATGTACACTTTCCTTTACTTGCAGGTAATGTTGATATGTGACGACAACATCTAAACTTATGCTCTTTAAATATGATCAATGCATACTAACAGTTGTAGCATGAATGCGATGTAATCTTCTACTAAGTCCCTTAACAAATTTATTTTCTTTTCCTTTTATATGCTTGATATAAAAATCTTATTCACTTAAAAATTCCATCCATCTCGTTTTCCTGGCATTCAAAGTTGGTTGTTCAAAAATATGTTTCAGACCATAGTGGTATGTTCTTAGTTCAAATATCTTCCCCATGAGATAATGTCTCCACATATTCAATGTGTGAACAATTGCAGCAAGTTCCAAGTCATGTGTGGCATAATTCCTCTTATGTTATTTAATCTTTCTGGACTCATAACTAATTACATGTCCATTTTGAGAGAGGATTGCACCAAGTCTTTCCTTGCATGCATCTATACATACCACAAAACTTTCATTTCGGCCAACATTCTTTAAAATAGGTGCACTATTTAGTAATTATTTCAATAGATTAAAGTTTTCTTCACACTCATATGTCCATTCAAAATTAATTCCCTTCTTTTGCAAAGAAGTGATGGGATGAGAAATCTTAGAGAACCTTGCTATAAATATTTTGTAGTAACAAGCTCATCCCATAAAAGATTTGAGTTTTGAAACATTATTGGGTGTTGGCCATCCTCTAATGGATTCAATCTTCTCTGGATTCACTGCTATACCTTGTTCTGAAATAACGTGTCCCAAGTAATGGATTTGTTCTTGGTAAAAGGGACATTTACTAAGCTTGGCATACAATTGTGTGTCCCTCAGTACTTGCAATACCAATATTAGGTGATGTTCATGCTCTTCCTTTGACTTAGAATAGACAAATATGTCATCCAAGAATACTATGACAAAATTATCCTAATAATTTTTTAATATGGCATTCATTAAGCACATAAAGGAAGCACAAAGTCCCACATAAATTATCCAAATGGCACCACTACAAATTCATAATTCTCATACTTGGTTCTAAAGGCTGTCGTATTGATGTCTTATTGATATTGTCAAACTATCTCAAGTCTATCTTTGAAAATATCTTTACCCCTCTTAGGTGATCAAAGAGGTCATCAATTTTGGGTAGAGGGTATTTGCTCTTTACAGTGGATTTATTCAGTTGTCGAAAGTTGATACACAACCTCAAAGTTACATCCTTCCTTTTGACAAAAAGTATTATTTCTCCCTAAGGTGAAACACTTAGACGCATGTACCATTTCTTCAAATATTCTCCCAACTGCATATGTAATTATTTTAATTTTGGTGTACTCATTTTGTAAGGTGTTTTTGATACCTGGGCATCTCGTGACACTAAATCAATAGAGAAATCTATCTCCCTCTTTGTTGGAAACCATGATATTTGTTGGAATACATATGCAAATTCTTGTACTACCGAAAATTCTTCAAGGCTTGGCCCCTTTGTCTTATCTGTCTCCTCCACATGGGCTGCATAAAATTGACATCCTTTTCTTAAAAATCACTTCATCTGTAAGGTTGAAATATCCCTTATAGAGATGGATCTTGGAACTCCTTTCATAGTTCTTTGTTTTCCTTCTTCATAATGACATGTAAATGTCTTGTTATGACAATGTAGGATATCATAATTCTTTTCCAACCAATCCATTCCAATTAGAATATCATAAGACCCCAATGGTATAATATTTAGATCAACTTTAGTATTCCCACCATTAAAACTTATGGAACAACCACTGACCATATCACGGATTCTCCTTTTGGTTCCAATGGCTAGCAGAACCTAACTTGATTTTCCAAGCTTACTTTTCTCCAAATGTAATCTATCCACTATTTTAGGATCAATGTAACAATGACTTGCTCCCGAATCAACTAGACTAGAAATAGGATGATTAATTGTCTTACCTTCCACCTCGATCATATTGGATTGGTACTCTACTTATCGATCATCTAAGGTTGCATAAATTATTCCCATGTCTTGTATTGTTGTAACCTCTTGGATGTTGTGCATGGTCTTCACTTTGTCCTTTCTATGAGTGCAATACTTGTAAATGTTATCGTCTTTTCATCCCCAACATTGGATCGGTGGTATTCCCCTTTTTCCCAAGGTGTCTTCTCTCTTGGACTCATCCTTAGCATACTAGTCTTGATGATTTTTATTAGGGATATTTCTATTGAAAGTATGTTTGAATCCCTTCCTCCTCTGATCATATTTCTCCTTCTTCTTATCCTTCCAAGATTTTTGCATGGATTCTTTGCCCTTGCCTTGCTCATACATGTACTTATCCTTCCTAATGGTCTCAGTAATAGTCCTAGGTTCTTCATATTGAATCTTCTCTTTATAAAAGGATGGAAATCCACTTAAAAACCTTTTTACTTTCAACTTATCATGTTTTATAAATCCCACATACTTTAGCATCCCGACAAACTTCTTTTCATACTCTCCCATGGTCATGCTGCCGAGCCCGAGTTCAAATAACTCCTACATTTTATTTTTACAGAAGTGATCTGAAAGGTACTCCTTCGAAAAATATTTCTTGAACTGCATCCAAGTGATCCTAATTTAATTAATGTGCTCAATCTACTTCAGTTGATCCCATGACATAACAACTCTACCATGTAAATGGTAAGTGGAAATTCTGGTTTCTACATTTGATGAGTAATTATGCAATTGAAAATACCTCCCAAGTCCAAGAAACCATGCATCAAAATCATCTTACCTTCCTCTTTCACCATCAAAGGATGGTGGCTTAAGCTTCCTCGACTCTCCTTGCAAAACATCCAATTCATGTCTCCTTCTTTGGTGCCTAACATGAGACACCTATGGACTACTTATGGAATCTTTAAATGCATAAAATTTCCTTACTAAGTAAGGGGGTGAGTGATGTCTATGAGTTGTGCTAAAACTTATTGAATAACCAGTTCTTCTACAGTCAACTCTTCTTCCATGACATCTTACCTCTTCCTCCAATTTTGATTTTGATCCATTCTTTGTTTTCCTCTGCAACTTATTTAAGCTTTACATCACCTAAGCATTTATCTAATTTTTTTCTCTCATCAATATCTCATTGTCTTCTTTGTAAGTCTGCACTTCTATTTTCAGGCTTCTCACAATCTCTATCAATGCTTCTTTCTCCCCTTTGTCTTGTTGTCCATTTGATTTTGTCTCTACATTACCAACTCTTATATTTTGACATTTTTCCCCTTTATCATGGTTGGAATCTCCCTCTCCTTATTCCATTTCTTGAATATGCATTCTTATACTGAACTCATATGTTCACACACCCAAATTCTGCAGAATGTGGAAGCTACCATTTTCTTAGAATTATGCATATTAAAAAAAAATGTCAAACAATGCTATAGGTACTTTTATTCTCTATTAGTGAATAAATATCACAGTTATCCAAAATAGAATGATTACGGGTCCTTCTCGCCTGAATTGTCTTTCCAACGACTGAAATCTCTCCCCAATCGGATATCAGAGCTTAAAGTTACGACTCCCTAAAAAAAAAACACTGTCATCCCCCCTTAGGTGATACAAAAATCAAATTCCACCCAAGAACCTCCTTCAAACCATTTTCCATGTGACCAAGACTCAAAATCGTGGGCTTAATCACCCTTTAGCGCCCCACTCTGTGTTTGTTTCTACACAACAACTAGCATGAACACCATGTCTGAGGGCTTGGTTACCTTCCAGGCCCCTTTTTACCTTAGCATGGGACCCACGCTGGGACCAAGTCCTATGGACTTCAAACTTCGACTATTTTCCCTTGTAAAATTCTATTTTCCCCCGGAGTTACGATTCTCTGAACCCATCAATCATTTCAGTATAAAATACGAACTATTGAGAGTTAATATCCCTTCAAATGGACAGTCTCGTGCCCATATGGAGTCTTCAATGAGATCAAAGGTTGCGACCTAATCAGGGGTTGAGATGGACGATTCTCAACCAATTCAAAAATTTGGTTCTCTAGGGATGTTAGTCCCTAATGTTGCACTTGAAAGTGAGAGGGAAATCTAGGGCATCATCAAGTTATTGCAATGGTATTTTTATAAAGGTTTTTTGAATAGTATTTAGAAAATGGTTGAAAGTTGGTTCAAGGATAGTAAAATATATAGGGATCAATGTAAAAGGAAAACAAACATTTCACTAGCTTAGTAAATGATAGAAACTTTGATAGATCAGATGGTAAAACTAAATAAAGAAATGAATATATATGTTTTTTCAATTTTTCCACTCACATATGAGGTTCTCATTTCCAAATATCATTAAGAAATAAGAACATGGAACTTGAAATAAATCTTAATTATGAACAAAAAAAACAAAACTTTCACTATGTTACTCACAACCAAGAAATCGTATGCATTGCAACAGATAAAATGCATTCAAGTAAGAAAAGAAATAGATAATAATATGAAAAACATTTTTGACCATCAAAATTATTTTTCCATTTAGTGCCAAAATGAAAATATGGCCTTTGACTCATAGAGGAGTCTCTACAAAAAATAGCTCTTGATTCCCTAAATGAGTAACCAAAATACAGTCTTTTCAATGTCTTTTTAAAGAACAAAACTATTCCTGAAGATCCTATTTTTTAGATTACAGTTTAATATAGGATAATATAAACTGACTATTTCCTAGGAGAGAAATGTTCATACGAACACTTCTAATTCCTAACATATAGTGTTCCTAACAACTAATATGAATATAGACTAGATGATAGTTTGATGTAGCTTTACAAATCCCACAAAAAGAGGAATACTCTGTTGTTGAGCTGGTTCATATAAGATACAAAAAAGTTATATTTGAACGAAACACTAATAACCAAAATGTTAAGCATCACTATCTTGGTAATAGCTTTGAGAAATAAAAAATTGTGGGAGACTTTCCTTGGGCTTTCATTGTATGATAATTGTTGAAGCTCTGGTGTCCCTTTGCTTTGACTTAGTTGTCAACACCACATTATGCCAATACTCTCTTATATTCAATTTCCTTACCTCCTTTAGCAGGTCCTTTTTCTCTTTCCTCTTCCTTTTGAATTCTTGTATCTTCTCTTGTTGTTTAGCATTCCATTGCTCTACAAAGGAATTTTCCTTCCTCAGCTTCCTGATAATACCCTACAACTCTTTTACCCTGTCTTTCTCTTTTCTTTCTTCCACAGTAAACTCTATATGTTCTTCTACTGGAGTAGGTAGGTTCAAATCTATGGTGGTTTGAGTTTTCCTTAATTTAATTTCATATTTTCAGGACAACCCAATGCTAAAGTCTTGTTCTTTAGTGTTGTCTCATTCTCTAGTTTCTTGAACACCTGGTAGTTGGTTTATTTCTGGAAAGAAGTCATTTTTCTCATCATCATATGTTCCTTTGAGTGTAGATTCAATGATTGAAAATGATCTTGTGGTTTCCCTAGTTACAGGTTTCCTTGAACACTCTGCAAATTGTTTTCCTTTTTCATGTTTTTTCCTCTGTTCTTCAGATTCCTCCTCTAACCCGTGTGAATAAAATGCCAGGTTCTATTTTTTTATCTTTATTCATAATATCCTATGAATTTTATTCGATGATAATAAGGTTTTACTTCTTGATAGAAGAATGGAACATAGCTTTTGAATTCAACCTAAATTTGCTTGCAACCCTAGTAGAATTTCTTTTAGGGTATTTAGATACAGGTTCATTCTTCTTGCTCTTTTTCTTACCCTTTGCAACACTTTTTCTAGTAGACTTTTTCTTCTGCTTGATTGAAATTTGGACTGGTCTTGTAGTTTAGTCTTCAAGTCCATTTGGTTCCTCTTTGATGTTTGGATCAATTTGGACATCAATCTCTTTCTCAATTTTAACTTTTTTACCTTGACCTGTAGGGATCTTCTCATTCAGTTTACCTCTGGAAAAATATTCAATTGCTCGTTGTGTCTGTAACTTATTCTTACCAACACGACTTATCCTAGTTGTAGGGGAGCTTTCTTTCACCAAAACATCAGTGGCTTGAGAGGATTTTTTACCTTTTCTGGGTTTCTTCTCCTTAGCAGTTTTGGACTTAGGTTCATGTTGTTTAGGTTTTAGTGACTGGATTAACCAGTCTCAAGACCTTTGAACTTCACTTAAAAAAATGATTACCAAAGTTTTAATCAACCCTTGATGAAAAATACTATTCTTTGTTGTTGTTAGATGTGTCTGAATCCTCTTAGACATCTTAGATAGGATTTTCAATAAGAAAGAAGGAAAATTAAGAGGATAATCACCATTCGCATGGATTAATAGTCTAATATAATAAAGGTGAACTAGAGAAAAACAAACTTTGTGTGTAATGTACATGTGAATGATCAACATGGCTTTGTGCCATTCTTTTCTCACCCAACTGTGTGGGATTCCTTGTCTCCAATTGGGGTTTTTCTTTTCTGGAATAAAAAACTGATTAACAAACTCCATTACTAAATTTTCTTTCTTCCACCATCTCTCCCTGTATACTGGTAACTTGCATGCTTTTTATATGGATTGCTATGTCACATGCATAAGGAGTTTACCTACCACAAATTCAAAACCATCGAAATTTTATGAAACTATCATGAAAATATGCTCATCATGACCCTATAATGTTGAGAAGAAGTCGAACCAGCCTGCGTCCTTAAAATTTTGTGCCATCTGAGGAAAAAATTCAAGTAATTATGTCCATTTGGGCTCCAACTGTTGGAGTTACTTCACACACACCTAGGATTTCTTTTTCCTAAGGTTTTTATTTGTTCATTAGTCATAATTAGTCATTATCCAGTCTCCTATATTTTAGGAGAGAATATTCCACCTGGAGAATATTCTCTTTCAGTTCACACTTCAGTTTGACTAGTTGAGTTGAATTTAGATGTTTCATTGGGATCATCACCATGATAATTCGACCTTGCCTTGGTATCATCACCAAAGTGTCACATTAGCCTTGATTCCTTGAGTTAAATCCTCACTACTTTCTATTCAGTCAGTTAACTGAAGACTAGTTGACTAGTTAACTCTACTAGGTGGCATTTCACTCCCGTAACTGCCTAAGAGACTAGGATAGGTGGCAGTTCACTCCCGTAACTACTGGTGTCTGTCCAAATCACTCTACATGACCAATATGGTGATTTGGTTCACCTCAATTCGAACTCATTGAGTTATATAGAGTATATCATGTGTAAATTATTCATTATTCACAACGGTTAATGAGAATTCTTTCCATTGTTTCTCTCCTTCTTCTTCTTTTTCCAATTCTCTCTACAAATGTGTGTATCAATGTTTAGCTAGATATATTCTGTGCAGGTTCAACACATTTACATGGTATCAGAGCCGACGGACTTCTAAGCAAAAGATACAACAAAATGTTTTGCAGGTACAAAAGATTGAAGACAGTGGAAAGATGAAATTCCAAAAAGAATTCATTCTTACACCTTACAACTATTTTGCATGGAAGGAGAAAATAGCCATACATCTCCGATACAGAGGGTTGTATAGTTTAACCATGAATACAGATACAGAACTGACATCAGCTATAGAAAAATCCAAGTACTTAAATCGCATGGATGAGGCACTCGAAATAATTTGCAGTCTTATTTCTCTTGATATCCTTTTTCATATATCTTCCTGTAAGACTCCCAATGAAGCTTGGGCCATATTGGAAGGGCTCTTTGGAAAATAGGATGAGATGAGGGGACACATGTTGGAGGTGGATATTCTCACATTGGATCCAAAAATCTTCGAGAATATCCAGGATTTCTTTACAAAATTCAAGGATTTACTGTCACAACTCAAATCTTGCGGGGTCGATAAATCGAAGGAGGAGAAAAAGACGGTTCTCACCATTCTCTCCAAGCTTGGACCTGAATTCTCTATATTCGTATCCACATTCCGTACTGTTAGATTCGCCTCTGGAGCCACCTGGAAAATGCATTCTCTTGAGGACTTTATCGAATCCTTGACACAAGAGCAAACAAATCTCATTAACATAGGTGCAATCAAAGGCCCAAGGGCGCATGATGGCAGCCACAAATATCATAAATCTAAATATAAATATAAGCGTAAATCTCATGCACATACGAAGAAGGAAGGGTACACAAAACCCTTCACCGATGCCTCCGGATCCAAAGGAGAAAAGGGAAGAAAAGGAGAGAAATGCACGTACTTCACAAAGGATTCCATTCGAAATTTTCATGCATGAAAAAGAAAATAGATCTGATGTCTCAGATACTTCAGCAAAACAACCATGGAGATCGCATCCCCGAGGGTGCAAAGAAGAAGAAGCCAGAAGATCTGAATTCCAAGAAAGACAATTCTAGCCATGCATTGATTACCATCAACTCCTCTCCCAATGCTTGGATCATAGATCCAGGAGCATCAAATCAAATGGTTGCCTCAGAAGAAGTCTATTCTTCTTTGTATGCATGAAAATGTCCTCCTATTCTGATGGGGGACAACTATTCTGTCAAAGTCACCGACAAAGGAAGGATTGAACTCACCAACGGAAGCTTTGAGAACGTGTTGCATGTTCCGAAGATTTATGGAAAGAAAGTCATATTCACACCAAATGCGGTGGACATCTATGACATGCAAACAAACTCCAGGGTTGCTACCGATGAGGTAAATCATCGGTCTAGATTGTATACATTTTCTGAATTCATTGAACCTGATTCTTCTTTACTGCTTACTCATGCTGATGAAAGTAGTAGGATATGGCACGAAAGGTTTGGACATTTGAATTTCATATCAATGAAACAACTTAGAAAGAATAGATTAGTTGATGTTCTACCAGACATCCATTTCTCCAAGGGATTATGTGAGGGATGTGTTCTCGAAAAACACTCTCAAGAGAAATTTGACAAAGGAAAGTCTCAACGAGCTTCCGCACGTTTAGATCTGATCCACAGTGACCTTATGGGTCCTTTTCCGCATCCATCCATCAAAAAAGTGAGGTTTGTTCTCATTTTTGTTGATGATTTCTCATGTTTTACTTGGATCTACTTTCTCAAGAAAAAATCTGAGGTCTTTCAGCACCTCAAATATTTCAAAGCTTTGGTTGAGACATAGTCCGTAAAGAAGATCAAAGTCCTTCAAACTGATAACGAGGGAGAGTATGTGAATCATGAGATTCATAATCTTTTCCATGAGGCAGGGATTCAGTTGCAGCATACAGTTCCCTACACTCTGTAGCAAAACATAGTTGTTGAGTGGAAAAATAGATCTCTAAAGGAGATGGCGTATTGCATGTTGCATGCAATGTCACTACTAGAGATACTATGGGCCGAAGCACTTAACTGTGCAACATTCATCCAAAATAGATCTCCTCATAGATATTTCAAGGATAAGACCACCTACGAGGCTTGGAGTGGCCTCAAACTGGAAGTGGCCCACTTTCGTATTTTTGGTTCACGTGCATGGGCTTGGATTCCCTCTAAAAAGAGGAAGGCACTTGATCCACAGAGAACTGAGTGAATTTTTGTTGGATACCCTGACGGTGTGAAGGGATATCGGCTTATTGATCTTTCCTCGAACCAACTCATCATTGAGCGTAGTGTCCAATTCGAGGAAAGTGTCTCGCATGTACCTCAACATTCGCATGCAGACACCTTCACTCTTCCACCTGTCCAAGATGATGAGCATGAACATGTTGACTCTTCTTTAGACGAGAGTTCTGATTCAGAGGACTCATATGATTTAGATTCAGAGTTAGTACAGTCAGATGTAGAGTCAGAACATCCATATGCAGTTGCAGAGCTAGAGCAGAGGCCCAAGTGGGCACAGACTACTCTTAATGATGCAGGGGATCTCGTTGGTGATCCAGCCAATACCAGGAGGAGTCGATCTGATTTCGAGGAGCCTCTTGTTTCACTCACTACCACTGAACCATTTCCATCTAGGCATATTTTATTGGTTCAGTCTTTAGATCCACAGTCTTATGGCGAGGCTACTGGAAATCCATTTTGGGAATCCCCCATGCAGGAGGAGTACAACTCCCTCCTCAAGAACCAGACTTGGGATCTGGTTCCCCTTCCTTCTAGGAGGAAACTTGTCATATGCAGATGGGTCTATAGGACCAAGAGTATAATGGATGGATAGATCAACAGATACAAATCCAAGCTTGTCGCCAAAGGCTTTTAGCAGGTTCATGGTATTGACTATGATGAGACCTTCACTCCAATAGCGAAGATGGATTCCATACGATTGGCACTTTCCATTGCGGTAGCCAAGGGATGGGAAGTCCATTAGATGGACATGAAGAATGCAGTTATTCATGGTGATCTCTCTGAGGAGATCTACATGCAGCAGCCCCAAGGATTTATGCAAGACTCATCTTTGGTCTATCGACTGAAGAAGTCACTTTATGGCCTCAAGAAGGCTCCGAGGGCATGGTATGCCAAGATGGACTCCTACCTGTTGTCAAAGAACTTTGTACATTGTAAATCACACCCAAATGTATACATGCTAAAGATGGCTGATTCACTTCTACTTTTAGTTCCGTGTGTCGATGATTTGTTGATCACTAGTTGCTCGACTTCTGCGATAGCTGCAGTCCAGAGGATTCTTCATGAGAGGTTTTTTTATGATCGACATGGGTATGCTACACTTCTTCCTTGGACTTGAGATCAGTTAGGATGCATTAGGGATCAAACTATCTGAAGCCAAGTATGCACGAGATCTCCTTGAGAGATTTCACATGACATACTGCAAGTCTTCTCTGACTCCTTTCCTATCAGGAGTCAAACTTGAGGATGGCGGGGAGACTCCAATGGTTGACAAAAGACTGTACAGACAACTAGTTGGGAGCTTGTTGTATCTCACACACTCCAAAATATACCTATCATATGCATTTGGCACAGTTTCCAAGTTCATGCAGGAGCCGCATGAGCTACATTGGAAAGCTGCAAAGTGTATCCTTTGATATGTACAGAGCACCATCACCTTTAGGATTCATTATGCAACAAAATCTACATTAGATCTCATTGGGTTTACTGATTCCGAATGGGATGGAGATAGCATTGATCGCAAGTCCACATATGGTTACTCACTTAGTCTTGGTTCCGGTCCTATCTGTTGGTCGAGAAAGAAGCAAGCTGCCATTGCTCTATCTTCAGCTGAGGCAGAGTACAGAGGGGTAGTTAACATGACCATTCAGGCTATGTGGCTACAACATTTTCTCACTAAGTTGGGGATTTAGTTTCTTCGGTCGATCATCATCTGGTGTGACAACCAGAGGCAGCGGACGAAGCACATCGAGATCCACATGCACTACATCCAGTACTTATTACATGAGGGGATTATCGACTTATAGTTCTATCCTTCAGCAGAATAAATCACAAACATTTTCACCAAGACCTTCACTGAGCATAAATTCCATTCTCTGCGAGGTCGTCTTAGAGTGAAGGACACAGTTGCCTAGCAACTGTAGTTCTTCTTTTTACATACATTGTACCTTGAGGGGAGGTTTTCCCTCTTTCCTCACTTTATTTTTAGTGTATCTTTTGTACTTGGGTACCTAACATGGCCTCATTGCCGAGACCCAATCTTTATTTTTCACCATAGTGATGTTCAAGGGGGGTGTTGGCGTTACTTCACACTCACCTATGATTTCTTTTTCCTAAGGTTTTTATTTGTTAATTAGTCATTAGCCAATATCCTATATTGTAGGAGATAATATTCCACCTAAAGAATATTCTCTTTCAGTTCACACTTCAATTTGACTAGTTGAGTTGAGTTTAGATGTTGCATTGGGATCATCACCATGCAACATTGGGATCATCACCATGCTAATTCTACCTTTTCTTGGTATCATCACCAAAGTGGCGCATTAGCCTTGATCCCTTGATTTAACTCCTCACTACTTTCTATTCAGTCATTTAACTGAAGACTAGTTGACTAGTTAACTCAACGAGGTGGCAGTTCACTCCCGTAACTGCCTGAGAGACTAGAATAGGCGGAAGTTCACTCCCGTAACTGCTGGTGTGTTTCCAAATCACTCTAGACCACCACTATGGAAACTTGGTTCACCTCAAGTCAAAATCATTGAATTATACGTAGTATATCATGTGTAAATTATTCATTATTCACAATGGTTAATGAGAATTTTTTCCATTCTTTCTCTCCTTCTTCTTCTTTTTCCAATTCTCTCTGCAAATGTGTGTGTCATTGTTTAGCTATATCTATTCTATGTAGGTTCAACACATTTACACCAACCTGGTTATCTTCCCACTCGTTTTTGGTTACATGACACTGATACAATTCTATGGAAGGTTTTTGAGAATGTGTAGGGTTCGATCACTATCTTTCAAGGACTATCGAAGTCTGAGAATTATCCGTTCACCTGAAAATCATGCATGGAGTAACAAACATACTAAAAATAGGTTTATTATGACTTCATACATAGGGAATAATAATCGAGCATTGTGATTTGATATCAAGGTGGAAAGTACAACCAGATCCTTTGATGTGGTTGTCATCATGAGAATTATGACCTGATATAGATCATACATAGATATGTAGATCCTATGGAAACGATTTTGGGCATTAAAACACAATCTCGAGAATGTGGCACATGCAGAACTATCATTACTCCTAGCATTGCAAGAATAACACTATTCTTTAGCGCGCTTTCCATTTTGACAAATTCGAAAATTCAAATGAGGTAAAGGACAAGTGATGTGATATAAGTCCTTTTATATCATATCCTAACTTTTAAATACTTAAAAGCATTTAAAATGCGCATAAAATAATGAAAACATGCTTTCAAGCCAAGAAATGGAAGAAACATTGTTTAACAAAAATCATGAAAAATGGGTAAAACATGGATCAAGGATATCCAAATCAGTCAAGAACAAGGTTAAGGACTAACACTGGCTCCTTCTGGGGATAAATTTTCATAGTGAAACTTTAATAACTTGTTGACCAATGCCTTCATATCTCTCTTATTCCACTTTAGTTCCCCGCTCTGTCATCTTTCATTCAAAACCACAAAAATGTAGAGAAGAAGTTCCATTGGGTATATGGAGTCTTTATTTGAAAAAGTAAAACCTACTATACCAACTGAAATTTCTAAATGATTTTTTAAAAGAAGTAATATTTTAGGATCTCCGATTTACCGGGCCTCCTAAAATATCATTATCATCCAAATTGTGTAGAAGAAAGGTATTGGTGTTCATGACCTTAGCTATTTTGAAAGGACCATACCATAAATTGTCAAACTTACCATGTTTAGATTTGTACTCTCTTATAGCATCCCACCTCAATACAAGATCTCCCTCTTGAAAAATATCAAGCTTTTTCCCAATGGATTTCTTAGTACTGATTCGATCATCCCATTCAACAAATTTTAATTTGGAATCCCATGACCTTTTATTTTCTCTGAGTAATTTTTTAATAATTCTTATGAGGCTTTTATTGGATGATTCTGCTAACCCATTTCCTTGGGGATAATGAGTAGAATGGACCAAATTGATGTTATATTTATTGTAAGATTCAACCATTGAATTGTATTTGAAGTTTTGAGCATTGTCAGTAACCACCTTCTCAAGACAACCAAATCTAGAAAAAATATGCCCTTCAAGAAAATTCATGATTACCTTGTGTGTTGCATTTCGGGTTGGGATTGCTTCGATTCACTTGGTAAATTAATATGTGGATATGCGTATCCATTTGTGTCATTCATAATATGAAGGATGGATTTATCCAATTAAGTCTAGGCCCCACTGTTGAAAATTTCCAAGAGCAATGATGGAGTTTAAAGGTAGAGACATAACTTTTTGTTTCCCTGGAAACTTTTGACATGGTTCACATGCCCTCACCTGAGAAAATATATTAGAAAACAATACAGGCCAGTAATAGCCCGATATTAATACTTTTAAAGTAGTGAATTTCCAATGGTGATGTCCTCCACAAACTCCCTAGTGTAAATCAAAGGAAATATGTTTTTGTTCTTCCTCATTAACACATCTAAACAAAAATTCATTAGGATATTTCCAAAACAAGGTTTGATTCGTAATGCAATACTTCACTGATTTTAGTTTAAGTGATCTAAACTTGGATTTATCTAAATTAGGAGGAGACTGAAGATTTCACAGAAAACAAATAATATATTTATACCATGATTAAGAAGAATATGTGTTTCTTACTTGTGAACTATTTTCCTCAACCTGAAATGTTGAATTTTGTGATTTGTTGGAGAAATGATGTAATCCAATTGCTCTACAATTTGACTCTGTCATTAATTTCGCAAGGCCTTGTCTATTTATTAACTGAGTGGAATTTATGGCCAAGTTGTATTCCTAAATTTTAGTTATCCATTTCTCTTTTTTTCCTTCACAATCTAGTTGGACTAAAATTTCCTTAACTACACTATTTGGAACATATGCAGTAATTCCAGATTGTAAGACACACACCCTAAAGGATTTTAAATATTTCACCAAATCATATGCATGCTTCTCCATAATATCATATTTTAATTCAGAATCCCTAAGAGTCTTGCTGAAGAAAGAGATAGGTCGTTCATACCCCTGGTCATTTTATTGTAAGAGAACAACAACTATAGTGTCTTCAGATGCAAATGAAAAATTCAAAAACCCTTTAGAGTAATTAGGGATAATGAGGACAGATGGCTTGATTAAAGCCTTCTTCATCTTTTCAAATGATTCTTTTGCTTCTAGTATCCATTTTATCTCTGCATCTTTCTTCAACATATCAGTAATATGCTTGATGATTTCTACAAAATTTGGTATAAATCTTCTTAAGAAATTGATTTTATGTATGAAATATTGGATAGACTTTTTATTCCTTGGAATGTCTGTCTGTTGAATGGCCCTTACCCTTTCAATATCTATCTTGATTTCTTCTAGTCAAACAATATGTCCTAAAAGTTTTCCTTCTTCCATGGAGAAATGATATTTTTTAGGGTTTAATGATATACCATACCTCCTGCATTTTTCAAATTATTGTTTTAGATACTGCAAGTGTTCATCATCAGAGGTTGGGAAAACAGTAATATCGTCAAGACAAATAACCATAAATCTATCATTCTCACCAACAAATGTGATAACCAAAGCTCTCTGAAATGTTTCTCTTGCATTCATGAGTCCAAAGGCATCTTTTCATACATTAAAGTGCCCCAAGGAGTAGTGAAAGTTGTCTTCTTCTTATCTTCTTCCATCACTGATATATGATTATATCTTGAAAATACATCAATCATGGAGATTATTTTAGCCCCTACCACTCTTTGTAGACTATGATCCATTTTAGGTAATGGATAATTGTCCTTTAGAGAACACCTATTTAGATTTATGAAGTCTACACAAAGCCTTATCTCTCCATTATTTTTCTTCATACGTACTAAGTTTGCTACCCATTCTGAGTATCTCAATGGTACTATGATTTTAGCATTCAAAAACCTTTTCGGTTCTTTTTCAATTATAGGTAGCAACAATGGATTGAGTTGTCTAGATTTCTGCTTAAAAGGCTTAGATCCAAGCTTTAAAGGAATCTTATGCTGCATAATATATGTATCAAAAACCTTAAGGTCTTCATAATACCAAGAAAAAACATCTTAAAATTATTTCATCAAATTGACATACATGTCTCTATTTTTCTGGCAATTTCCTGGATAATTTCACCATTCTAGGATTTGAATCAGGACTAATTTCACCATACACTATATGCATATTATTTCCACACATAGAGACACTATATATTAAATAAGAACCTACTAAATACATTATATGTGAAATATTTCCTAATAAAATATTTTAGAACTCGACTAAAACCATTGACACGATAGCTTTCACATATGCAAAAATAAAAGAGATTTCACATCTGCAAAAATAAAATGCAATAAATCAATCGCAAAAAACATTCCTGGTCAGTAACTAACTTGCTCCAGGGAGGACCGGATCTTCTAAGGCTCCATGGAGGGATCTTGAACTGCAGGCAATTCTAACAAGGTGAGAGTACCTATTCAAACTATGTTGGCTTCTGGGATTCTATTTCTCCTCATCCATCTTGGTTAGGTTCTATTTAAACACTCTTCTCTCTCTTGGGAAGACCTATTCTAACAAAATTCTCCTAGGATGTCTAATTGAAAATTATTTTCATGTCCTTGCGAAGAACTATTTCCTATTCTTTTAATTGAATTTGTTTGGTGTTGAAATTAAATCTATTTTGAATTAGCTAGGTGTTACCATACTTCTACACTAAATGTTTTGAGAATTAATTGAATAATTATATAATTATATATATAGCATGAATATATATGGCATACCAAAAAGTACTTATCTCCATGCTAGAGACCTTCTGAGGTGAATACCCATTCATTCACTATCATCGACTCGCCGGAGGAATGGAACGAAAGTACATTATCCCCAAAGAAATCCCTAAAGTTTATCAGCCCCATGGGGACTTGAATTGGATTGTCATTGACGAAAACAATTATTAATGGGTTAGGATTAATGAACAAATCATATATGCACATAGGAAAGAGAACTATAGATACATGACGACAACGCATGAGTGTGTATGCATATTGGCAACTTCAACTAAGACATGAAATAAATATTGTTTCTATAGTATCAGAAAAATATGTACCTTCATTCGATATTACTTGGCCTCCTTCTGTTACTTCTACACCTACTACTTGCATGTTACTAAGTTCGTTATAATTACCCATTTATTGATCCAGATCTAGAATCGAACCTGGAGAGCCTGGAGAATTGATTCATTATATGAGGTAAATTCATCTTGGTAAGTTTTTTAATAGAAATAATATGTGTCATTAAAAGAAGTCATGTGTCGCTAAAAAAAGATACATGTCACTCAAAAAGGTAGCACATGTCACTAAAAAAGAATTTATGAGTGGTATTTCTAAAGGGACAACTGAACATCATTACCATCCAACTTGATGAAAATTGCGGCCTAGCCAATACAACAAAGATCAACATCCTAGAGATGGAAAGAAGATGGTCTTCGTGGGGGAGTTGTTTAAGCAAATCTGCTCAGAAGAACAACCAAGAGAACATAAGTTCATCATATTCTTGATGTGGTTGAAGGAAAACAACAAAGAGAAAAGTAGTTTCTTCCAGTCATGAGGAAGAAAGGCCACCTATCCATGATTATCAATTTGATTCATGTTTCAGATGGAGGCAGTTCCACTCATTTCCATCGACGCCCCTTACCCTTCCCTTGATGTATAGAACTTGGTGGCCAACTTTCATCTTGAGAATTCATAGCTTGTGAACCTTTAGAAGAATAACTTCCTTGGGTTTCGAATCTGTATCTGGAGATTATGGTTTACAAGGGTCGACAGGGTCTGAACTACGGTATGAACTGGTATGAACTTGGGAAATGTATTGGGTAAATTCTGGGTTTCTTTGGACCTAGAGGGAGCCCATAAGAATTTGATTGTGTTCCAAAGTGGGTGGGTGTATATTGGGAAAAACTCATCCGACGATTCAAAAGCATATCCTTAGCTTCACTTGAATGTCCGAGCAGAGCTCGACCGAAGGTTTTTTTTAGTGCGCAGGTTCTGCAGATTCCGGGCAATATTCGGGCTCGACATGAAAATTGCCAATGTGCCCCTTCTCTCAATACAAGTAAGAAAAACGTCATCTAGTTCTATTTTTTTTAACCACTACCTTATGCTTCTACTAGATATTAACAAACACTAATAGAATAAAAAACAACAGTGCACTAGTGCTTGTACTTAATTATGGCATAGCAGGATTGTCTAAAACTTGAATGAAAAGAAAGCAGGAGATGCACTAGAAGGAACTGAGATGGACACATTGAAAGATAGACAATAATACACACCCATTGATAAATAGAGAAATATTACAATTATTGGCGGCTCCTCTCTTACTTTCCATCTCGTCAGAAATGGCCATGGCATAGAATGACACTCGAACCAAGGAAGGAAGACATGGTACCAAGAAGGACGAGGGATATATCACCCATCTTGAATGGCTATTGAATAAGTTGGTAGAATTGAGGAAAATGTATGCACTGATGACACGAGAAGTTGGTCATATGCATGCAGGTTTCCTCGTTGTGACCAGAGCAGGGGTCGATTGTAGCATTTTTAGACTGCCCTGCAGAGAGCAGGGGCGACAGCTTGAGGAAATGTGGAACCAGCTCATAGTCGATATTTATTTACCTGATATGAATTGCAGTGCTTCTGCTAAAAGTCTAGGAGCCTGAAGCCCAACAAAAATTGACCATGCATACTTTCATTTGGCGGTGAGGAGAAGACTCATAGCATCGACTGCAAAGAACTGCATCGATTCCATTTTTGGCGGTGAGGAGTAGACTCATGGCATTGACTGTAGATCATTGTATCGATTGCATTGATCTTTCAGATATCTACACTGACAGTCTGCAAATAACGTGAAGATAAGGTGATGATTGATGATTGATATGTCTGTCTGCACAAAGCCTTATGATGTAGGTCTAAATTGGCCAATCATAAATAATTATAAATTTGTTTTTTAAATTAATTTTTGCAATCTCAAAAATATTTAAAAAGAAAAGATCATTACGAGGGCTATTTAGTCCATCACCTCCCTAAAGACCAATGAAAAACACTGAATATGATTTTTTAATAATTAAAAAATTATTTTTTAATTTAAAATAAAATAAAATAATAAAATCATTTTCGAAAAACTTTGGTTAAAGGGATAAATGTGGATGAACTTATATACAAAAACTTAGGTTAATGGGATAAATTCCGGTGAACTAATATCCGGTCAAAAGGTTTTGGAGGCGAATTCTATAGTGCTTGATGGAAGCAGGGACTAATAATGTCTTATTCGCATATGCCTTTCTGTAATTATTGGTATGAGTTACATTGGACCAATTTGGAGAGCCTCAACTTAACAATGCAAATAGAGAGTCAGGACAGTGGCAAAAAACATCTAGTGGAACCAAATTAGCAAGATATATTTCATTAATGTGCTCAAACTTTATAAAATTTAAGGTAAGGACTCAACTATGGGTGAAATCATGAAGGTGGGTTACACGTTTGCTTGTTTTATGAGAAAAAAAACTGTATTTTAACAAGTTATTCAACTTCCGACATATAAAAGTATTTTTTTTATTTATAATTTCACTTTACAGTAAAAACAAAACTTGTGAAGAATTGTGTTAGCTTTCCAATGACTATTTTTCAAT
>JZKD02S0270528.1:291059-314684 GCA_000966675.3 Picea glauca
ATACATAGCAGATAGATACTTTGTTTCCTAAGTTTAATCGTTCTTGGCCTCAAAAAGAGGCCAAATAAAACATCAAAGTCTGTGATTGGTTAATGAAAAGTGTTCTATTTGATAGCTATAAAAATGGTGTTTGATGAAATATGAGAGTAAAACTTTATGTTAAAACACTTTGATTTACTTGCAAAATATTGAAAAAACTCTCAGATGTTTACTATAGTCCCTGCTGCCTTTAGGCAGGGACTAATAATAAAAGGGGTGTATCTATCTTACTTATGGAAGCATAACTAATGCTACCCATTCAACCGCAACCCATTTTATGACCACAAGGTCGATATAATTAGAAAAGATAAGGAGATCAACAGCAGGCATAAATGTTCCAAGGAAGAAGAAGGACAACATAACAACATTAAGGAAGGATACCCTCGGGCTGAGGGCGCTCTACACTCCTGCTCAAGTTGATACAAGGGTAACTAACAGGTTTGGTGGCAGGGACCAATCTCAGCATTAGATGATACGCAGATACCATTCCAGCGCTGGAGGACAAAGGGGAAACTCAGAACATAATGTATTAAAACTCAGAGACAAGTTCATCGCTGAGGTAAAAGGGGAAATATAGTCCCGAAGTGTTCTAAAACATATGCATAGGCTAGCAATGAGTAAGAAGGGATAATACAGTCACAAGTACAAAAATGCATCTTTACATGGGGATAAAAGTGACAGCTAGAAAATCCATAGTAACTCCACATGGTCAACAAGCTACATTCACCTGGAATGAAGATAAAATAGAGACTATTCATAAACCTATCACATATAGGAAACGAAATTAAAGAGAGACTTGACATTATGGTGGTTAGAACCCAACACATTCAGGAAACGAAATTAAAGAGAGACTTGAAAATATGGTGTTTTGAACCCAACACATACAGGAAACAAAATTAAAGAGAGACATGACAATACGATGTTTCTAACCCAACGCATACATGAAACAAAATTAAAGAGAGAGTTGACAATACAATGTTTAGAACCAAACACATACAAGAAACGAAATTAAAGAGAGACTTGACAATTCAGTGTTCAATGACAGGTATGTTGTCATTTTGTTTTTACTTCAATTGCAAAGACCCTTGACGTACGAACCATGACCGTATTTTTAGAACAACAACATAATGTATTTATTTTATAATCCATGTACAGTCTTTTATGTAGCATTCAATATTTTGGCTAATAATATAATCATATTCAATTCATCACGAATGGATAATAATATAATCCACTTCAATTCATTGTAAATGAAGCTTTTATTTATTAAAGGTTTTTTTTTTACTATTCATAATAATAATAGTATATAGAAGGAAATATAAGAAGTGGGTTGTGCATGCAACTTTCAAAAGTTTTTCCTTATTTAAGTTTATTTCTAGTATTCATAATAATAGTGTATAGAAGGTATTCGTAATAATAATAGCGTATAGAAGGAAATATAAGAAGTGGGTTGTGCATGCAACTTTCAAAAGTTTTTTCTTATTTAAGTTTATTTCCAGTATTCATAATAATAGTGTATAGAAGGTATTATAAGAAGTGGGTTGTTAGTTAAAAGAAATAAAATTCATCAGTTGGTTTAAATAAAAACATCCTATTAGTTAAATGTAAAGAGACAAAAAAAACTAGCTAGAACTAAAATTTAGTTTACACTTACACTATTAAACTGATGCAAAAAATTGAGTTCCTTCTAAACTAGAACTTTACAATGAAGGCAGGGACTAACTGTTTTGTAGCTATTTCCCTTGTTCTTTTTAGACATTTGTTATATACATACATAAACCTTGTTTGCTTATAATGTTAAGAAACACTTTAAAATACAAATAAGGTCATCAACATGGTCATGTGATTAACATCAGGCTTTGGGAAAATATGGGCTAACAACAGTCATAAGTGAAATATAAGTGAAAAAACAAGTCAATTATGGGCAGTAGACATACGAATGGTCAATTATGGTTCTGCATCTAAAATGCAACGACCATATGAAATGGTACAATCCGATATTGTGTCTTAAAATCAACGAAACACTCTATTCTAAAGTTTGTCATGTAATTTAAAAAGAGAGACGATCTTACAACTCTTAAATTTCAGGTCTTTAGTTTGGAAAGGAAGTGACCCTTCTCTTATCAATTGGGTTTGTAGTTTGGAAAGGAAGTGGTAAAAGAAATTATGTGTTCCTGGAAGTTCTAGTTCGGAATAATCCAGAAATATACCATGAGAGTTCTAGCTCAGAATAGCAAGAAAAATGGTAAATTCGGAATGGTATGGTAAATTTAAATACCCTGGTAAAAATTTAAATTTAAATTCAGAATGGTATGGTAAAAATACCCTGCGAGTTCTAGTTCGTAATGGTACGGTAAATTTAAAATACTCTGCGAGTTCTAGTTCGGAATAGCAAGAAAAATAGATCATAAATACTCAACAAATTTCCAATCGAAATTTTGATACGATTTACCAAGATCTTACGAGATTCAAAGATCAGATTGCATGTAGAATTTATTCAGCGACCCACTAAAACCATAATCCAGAGTTGTAAATTAACTCATGATGACCAAGACATTTCAATTCAACAAATGGTAAATTAATCTATTGTAACCCAAACAACAAACTCAGGAAATGGTAAAAGAGTTTAATGACCAAATCGGATACAAGACTATCCCGATTCTAGCTGTCAAAAATTACAATGGCAAAACAATTTAAAATTTCTAGAATGGTACAATATTACAAGATCTGAATTATTTCTACCTTTAAACCGACAATGAACCCACAATTTAAACTGACATCGAACCCACAATTTTTTCGTATTACAATATTACAATACATTTGAACCGACAGCGAACCCACAATTTAAACCGACAGCGAACCCACAATTTTTTTATTACAATATTACAACAGATTTGAACCGACAACGAACCCACAATTTAAACCGACAGCGAACCCACAATTTGAACCGACATCAAACCCACAATTTAAACCGACAGCGAACCCAAAAAAATTTCGTAGTACAATATTACAATACATTTGAACCGACAGCGAACCCACAATTTTTTCGTATTCAGGAAGCAAACTTAAAATACAACAACCCTGACCAAGAATGAACTTACCTGTCCCCCGACGCTCACAAACTCACTTCCGCTACGCTCGCGACCTCACTTCCGTTGGGCTCATGCCACTCTCACGCCAACCAATTGCACAGAGACCACGCCACAGAGCTCACTCTCACGCCACAGAGCTCGTGCTCACGCTGCGCTCACGCCACAGAGCTCACGCTGATGCCAACAAATTGCACAGAGCTCATGCCACAGAGCTCACACTCACGCCACAGAGCTCACGCTCATGCCAAAAAATTGCACAGAGGTCACACTCACGCCAACAAATTTATAATATGAGCTCATGCCACAGAGCTCACGCCACGCTCACGCACAGAGCTCACCCTCAATTGCACAAAGCGCACTCCACGCTCACGCCATGCTCACGCGGACAATTTTTTCCAAAACTTAGAAAACTCGATGTGTGGCTAATATATAAACCACCTTTCGGCCAAAAGATAGTTCGGTCGAAAGATCGTTCGACCGAAAGATAGTTCGATCGAAATATAGTTCGGCCGAAATATAGTTCGGTCGAACTGTCTTTCGGCCGAACTATCTTTCGGCCGAAAACTTATTGCTGGAAAGAAAATATCCGGCCGACCAAATTTCTACACACAAATCGAGGGCACGGTTATTTCTCCGTTCGATTTGACGTTTATTTTTTCAGTCGAAAAATAGTTCGGCCGAAAATAATATCTTTCGGCCGAAAAATATTTTTAGTTCGGCCGAAAAAAGGTTTTTCGAAATTTTGGAGACCAGATTGTCACGAAAGTGTAACCCACCTTCGTGATTCCACCTCTATACGTCGGTTTTTACCGACTGACAAACCGTAAGTTGTGAAGAGTTAGGTCGATTGTGGAAGCGAACATGATGAGGTGGCTTTGTAACCCCCTTTGGCTAGAATTCCAGCCATCATAAGAATCACCCAGCAGATCGCCACCCTCATCACCATAGAGAATAATGAATCCCTCATGAGATCAATCACGCAAAAAGAAGTTGACCAAGCCATCCAGGAAATGCCACTGGTGAAGCCCCCTAGGTTGGATGGCTTCACCACAAATTTCTTCCATTACTGTTCGCCAATGGTTCGATAAGAGGTTTGTGCACTAGTGGAGGAATCAAAAACCTCAAATAAAGTACTTTCATCTCTTAACGCCACTTTCATCACACTGATCCCTAAAGAAGACTGTGTTACCAATCCAAAGCAGTTTCCATCGATTGCGTTATGTAATGTCATCTACAAAATCATAACAAAATTCATAGCTCTCAGGTTCAAACCCATACTCCTTTGTATCACTTCCAAGGAACAATCAAGTTATGTGGATGTGAGACACATCATGGACAACACAATTCCTGTGCATGAAATTATCCACTCACTCAAGACTACTCATACTCCACATATGCTCATAAAACTTGACCTCTCTAAAGATTTTTATAAACTAGGCTGGAAATACATGCATGTTGTTTTATAATCATTTGGGTTCAATACATATTGGATAGACTAGATCATGAAACTCACCACTTATTCCTTTTTATCCATCTTAATTAATGGGGTCCCTACTAATATTTTCTCCCCCTCCCTAGGAATACGCAAAGGGGACCCACTCTCCCCTTTCGTTTGTTTGATCATGGCGGAAGGGTTAGGGTGATATTTATCCACCTCAATTGCTAATGGAACCCTACAAGGTCTCTCTATACATGGTCTCCAACCGAAAACCTCCCATAACCAATTTGTTGATGATACCTTGCTCCTAGACACCCCCACTGCTAGGGAAGCAACCAAACTTCATACTATACTCTCATATTTTAGTGAGGGCTTTGGGACCACCTTTAATATGGATAAATCCCAACTCTTCTTCTTCAACATGCCAACAATAGTTCAACGACACATCTACCACCTCCTTGACATCCCGCGGTGCTCCCTTCAATCCAAATACCCTGTCTTACCCCTCATAGACTCAATAGCTCGTAATACCTCCTAGAACTCCCTTACCCTATCAATCTCCCATCGCCTCTACTCATGGACCTTCAGAACCCATAACCTCCCTGTGAGGCTTCACCTCCTAAAATCATTTCTTCCAGCCATCTAAGCCTACATGTTTTCGGCTCTGGAAGCTCCACAAATAGTCATAAAAAGAATAAGGAATCTTAAGGGGAACTTCCTCTGGAATGACCAAAAACAAGACAAACCATGGGCCTTGGTTTTTGTGATAAGCTATGCAAACCCACAAGCGTAGGGAACTTGGGGCTCCATGATCCTCATAAACTTAACAGTGTCATGGGAGCACAAATATTGTGGCGGTGGCTCAAATATCCTCATGAACACTCAGTGTGACTCTGGAGGAAAAAATACACTCCCGGTCTACAACAAGAGGAACTCATAAGGCTCAATGATCAGATCCAAGGCTCTAACATTTGGAAATAAGCATGGCACAATCACCCACTACTTCAAAAACATGCCTTCTGGGAAGTAAGAAATGGACGAAGTTCTCAATTCTCGACAGATGCCTAGAAACAACTCCCTCCCTTGCAATCTCTGGAAAGACTATCCTCCTACCAGACCTACCTTCCATATTTAAGAGACCTCAAAGTAGTATACCTATGGATTAATACACAACATGACATCCCCTGGCGTAGTTGGAAAGTGATTCCTCAAGATATCCATCTACCCGACAATGTTGAGATGCAACCTTGGAAAGAAACAATGTATAATAGAAAAATTTGTATCATCACACACAAGGACATCCTCTGCTGGGTATACTCCAAAACGGGTACTTTCACGATCAAGGAGGCCTATCAGATTCAAGATAACTTTCATGATCAGGAAAAACATCATGTTTGTCACATAATATTGAAGACCAGGCTCTGGCCAAGGGTCTCTACCTTTCTATGGCTCCTGGTACAGAATAGACTCCTCACCTAGGACACCCTAAGGAACAAAGGCTTTATTGGGCCCTCCATTTTCCATCTTTGCAAAAAACATGAAGAAACCATGGAACATATCTTCAATCAATGTCAGGAGAGTAATCATACCTAGGACCAAGCCACAATAATCTTGAGGAAAACAAAGCGTGACAAAACCAGTATTCCAATTACTTTATTAAATCGGGGCTCTGGGGATTATAAAATCCTGATTCTAAATAGAATTTGGAAACTTTTTCCAGGTCTTATCATTTGGCATCTTTGGAAAGAGAGAAACAGGTGCATCTTCCACTCTCAACCCTCTCGCCTCTTTGATTTCTAGGACATGACTACATCTATCATTTGGGAAACAATTCAAATTCAGTATTGGACTCCACAGGACATCCCCGATGCCCCTACAGAATCCATCATTTTTACTTCCTTGAAGAGAATCACCCTGAAGACACCTCTCCTTCTCTCCAATCCCCCCACCCCTCCAACAATATGCTCTACTTTCTGGAGGTGCCCAACCTCTAGGTTTTGGAAGTTAAATTTTGATGGAGCATGCAAGGGTAATCCCGGACCAACATGTTTAAGAGCGGTTATCAGAGACAACAAAGGGAAAATCAAGTGCCTCAAAGATTGCTTTCTGGGGAATGATATGAACAACTCAGTTGAGCTATGGGGCCTCATGAAATGCCTCCAACTATATCTAAGCCTTTATTTTCAGCCCCTAATAGTAGAAGGAGGCTCACAAATCATCATCTCTATGGCCACAAAAGTTATCCAAGGTTCGGACCCGAAAAAAATCACACCTAGATGGAACCTCACATGTCCCCTCTCTCTTATACAAGCCTCACTACTTCCTCCCATCACTATCATCCCCACACAAATTAAAAGGGAGGCAAAAAAAGTAGCAGGTCGACTATCAAATGAAGGTGTCAACACCTAGGCAGTGCTCCTCATCATTAACACCCTAGACCATCAAGATTCACAAATTCTACAGCAGTGTCAAGAAATAGCTCTACAATATTGCCTCTCCCTAGATGGCATGATGCATGGGCCACATGCATAGTTAGATGGGGTGAATACGAGGTCATTTAAATCCCCTTGTCGCCACCCTCCTCCCCTGTCCATTCACAATGGTTAGCTTGCATGAGTGCCAAGGTTTAGTGCACTAGGCCTTAATGGAGACCTAAGCTTGACTCCTCGAAATCAATACAAATTTGTTTGTGGCTATTAATCCTGCACTAATGACTACCAGAGCCATCAAATCCTATACACTCCTGGTATTTACATTCTACGAGAAGTTCTATATTGGGGACTTGGGAACTATGCAAATTATCATTTTTCTTGTTTTTCTCCATGACTTAGCTCGCACTTCTAGTGTATCCGTCTACTTGGTACTCTGCTCATCCATGCCACAAGAAAGAGGAAAGCCTCGGCGAGGGCCAACCAACTACTACCAGTTTGGTAGACACAACCATCCAAGACCAACCTCTCTAGCTCTCAGACAAGGCAGCTCAGACCATCCAAGTTCTTCTGGTCATAATTGGTCAGAACATGCTCAACCAGAGCCTCATCCTTACAGAACATAGGGTCTCCATGGTGGGTGCCTAGTGGAAGAAGAAATTCCTCCTAATTGGGAGGAATTTTCTCCTTTCCCATGGTCAATCGCCTTGGAGAACTGGCTTGCCACCTACACCACCAATCCTTTCTAGGATCCAGTCAAGACAGACTGCATTCTAGAAGAAGAATTCTTGCCTCTCAAGGATCACTCGCAATAGAATTCAGCCACCACCATGGATGAGGACCCTGTCACGGATTCCGCCACTGCAAATTACTCCACTGCTTCTAACATGGATGAAGACCCTGATGATGAATAGGTTCATGATGATGAAGTTGATGAAGAGACTCACCTAACTCCCATCTCTTGCAGACTCATGGAAGAACACCTAGTCTTGATCTTTGAGATGAGAAAAGACCTGACAGAGCAACAACACCACCAGATCATCTTCCGCAAACTTCTAGACGCCTTGTATGACTCCCTGTCAAGCGATCCTAAGAAGAGTCGATACATGAATTACTGCCAGGATTTCATCTTTCGACCCCGTCAAGATGGACACTCGGGTTTGCCCCATGGATAACATTTTCACAGGTTTTTTCTCTGGTTTAATGGCTAATTTTTTGCAATTTTTTCATACCATAGTCTCTAGCTCAAGTTGAATAGGTGGTCAGGGTGCTCAGTCCACTTCTTGTTCTAGTTTCCACGCTTGTGGTAGAACAGGTGGGAAGTCCCTATGTTTGTATGTCGACAATTGTCATTTTTTCTTAAAGTTTTGGAACAATGAAGAGTCGTCCTGTCCACGCATTCTCGTTTCCACTATGGTGGCAAAACAATTCGCACTCTATAATGTACACTCAGACACATATGTTTTCAGCTAAAGCAAGGTAATACAATATTTTTATTTAGCAAAAAAATAAAATAATTAATCAACAACTAACTCATCACACAAACTAAAACACAAAACAAAAACGAATATGTATAACTCATCACACAATCTAAAACACACACACAAAAAATCATATGTATTTGAATTTGAATTTAAAGTTTCAAATATGGTTCATCTCCCAATCTTAGTCTCTTTTACGTCGATGGTTATTGAATAATGTGTTTATGGGTTTGACTAATAAATATTGAATACTTTGAACTTAATAATAATAAAAAGAATAATTAAAGATATGAAATAAAGTAATTGAGATTCACTTTCTATAATCAAATGAAAAGATGTAATGAGAGATTCAATTAAGAAATAAATTATCTATATTTTTGACATTTATATGGACGTTGTTGAGTAAATTAATATATGTTTGTTTTCGAATTTTAGAGATTTATTTATTATAATTATAAATATTTATTAATTTAAATTAATTGTTTTTTTAAAATAAAATTTACCACTTTTTAGTTTAAATTATTCCCGAAACTATAAAATATATAAAAAGAGAATTTCTTAAATAAATTGTGTTAATGATAAAATAAATTGTAATTTAAATGATATTGTTTCTAAAATTTCATAATATATAAAAAGAGAATTTCTTAAATAAATTGTGTTAATGATAAAATAAATTGTAATTTAAATGATATTGTTTCTAAAATTTCATAGTGTAATGTAAAAAAATATAATACACATTTTTATTTATTATAAAAACAAATTTTATAATAAAATTTACCATTTTTTAGTTTAAATTATTCTCAAAACTATAAAATATATAAAAAAAGAATTTCTTAAATAAATTGTGTTAATGATAAAATAAATTGTAATTTAAATGATATTGTTTCTAAAATTTCATAGTGTAATGTAAAAAAATATAATACACATTTTTCACCTTCCTTACTTCCTTTTATTTAAAATTACTAGAAGATTATCTTTACCTTTATTTGAATCGTGTGATTATGTCCTAAATAAATATACTATTTCATACCTCACTAATACATATATAATATATTCCTTTTATTTAAAATTACTAGAAGATTATCTTTACCTTTATTTGAATCATGTGATTATCTCCTAAATAAGTATACTATTTCATACCACACTAATACATATATGATATATTTTGTATGTTTGCTTATGGTTATGTAACATTATATTTATTCTTATCTTTTATATAATATTATATATAAATATTTGTCAAAAATTGTTTAGCTCACAATTGTTTTCCCTTACCATTTAGCGAGTAAAAAACAATTATATTTCTGTAATAGTATTTTCATATGTTTTTGCATTTTATTAAGGTAATTGTCAATTGTAAGATATTATTAAATTTTATTTCTACTTTTCCATAAATATAAAAGCAATTTCATTTTTGATACAACCATATTACAAGTTGGTATTAGAATATGAATTGATTTTTACTCTTCTTAAAAAACAAATGCTAACAAAAAAAAATAGAAACATAAAGTGTGACTGAATTGTATTTGAAAGAAAATCACAAGAAGCTTGTAGAAAAAAATATTTATCTCCTAGAGATATCTAGGAGAAATTCCCTTTAATGAAAGTAAAAAACAAGCTTGAAACATATAAGTAAGAGTAGGAGGATATAAACATTCAGGGAACTAGAGGTGACACCTCCTCTTCAAACTTTCTATTTTGAAATATCCTTTTTTGTATTTTCTCAAAAGTTGCTTTAACTTTTCTGCGATGAATAACAACTTTATGATTAAGCTTTTCTCTATTCTGTTGAAATTCTATGATTTGAAAAAATCTCATTTCAATGTCATTGGACTCTTCTCACTCCTCTTGCAAAAATTTAAATTTAAGAACAGGTAATCCCAATTGAGTTGGGAAAATAGCTTTTGTTCCATATACCATTTGGAATTGGGAAGTCCCAATGGATTTTTTAGTACTAATCCGATCAGCTCATATAGAAAATTTTAATTTGGAATACCACGACCTTTTATTTTTCGTGAGTAATTTTTTAATAATCCTTATGATGCTTTTATTGGATGATTTTGCTAACCCATTTCCTTGGGGATAATAAGGAGTAGAATGGACCAACTTGATTTTATATTTATTGCAAAAGTCAACCATTGAATTGGATTTGAAGGCTTGAACATTGTCAGTAACTAGCGTCTTAGGACAACCAAATCTAGAAAAAATATTCCCTTGAAGAAAATTCATGATTACCTTATCTGTTGCATTTCGGGTTTAGATTTCTTTGATCCACTTGGTAAAGTAATATGTGGCTTTGAGTATCCATCTATGTCATCCAAAATATGAAGGATATATTTCTCCAATGCAGTCTAATCCCTACTGTTGGAATGTTTCATGAGAAATCATTGGTTTTAAAGGTAGAGACATAAGTTTTTGTTTCCCTGCAAACTTTTGACATGGGTCACATGCCCTCACCTAAGGAAATATGTTAGAAAATTGTATAGTCCAGTAATATCCTCCTCTTAATACTTTGAAAGCAGTGTCTTTCCAATGGTGATGTCCCCCATAAACTCCCTCTTGTAAATCACAGGAAATATGTTTTTTGTCTTCCTCATCAACACATCTCAACAAAATTTCATTAGGATCTTTCCAAAACAAGGTTTGATTCATAATTCACTACTTCACTGATTTCATTTTAAGCAATCTGAACTTGGATTTATCTAAATCAGGAGGAGACTGAAGACTTCATAGAAAACAAATAATATCTTTATACCATGGTGAAGAAGAATATCTTTTGCTTACCTGTGAACCAGTTTCCTCAACCCGAAATGATGAATTTTGTTATTTGTTGGAGAAATGATGTAATCTAATTTCTCTACAATTTGACTTTGTCATCAATTTCGCAAGGCCTTGTCCCTTTATTAACTGAATGGGATTTATGGCCATGTTGTATTCCAGAATTTTAGTTATCCATTTCTCCCTTTTTCCTTCACAATATGGTTGGGCAAAAATTTCCTTAATTGCACTATTTGGAACATATGCAGTAATTTCATAATGTAAGACATACACACTAAAGGATTTTAAATATTTCAACAAATAATATTCATGCTTTTCCATAATATCATATTTTAATTCAGAATCCATAAGAGTCTTACTGAAGAAAGAGATGGGTTGTTCATACCCCTCGTCATTTCTTTGTAAGAGAACTACAACTATAGTGTCTTCAGATGCAATTGAAAAAATAAAAAACCCTTTAGAGTAATTAGGGCTAATGAGGATAGGTGCCTTAATTAAAGCCTGATTAATCTTTTCAAATGATTCCTTTGCTTCTGGTATCCGTTTGATCTCTGCATCTTTCTTCAACATATCAATAGTATGCTTGATGATTTTTGCAAAATTTGGTATAAATCTTCATAAGAAATTGATTTTACATATGAAAGATTGAATAGACTTCTTATTCCTTGGAATGTCTATATGTTGAATGGACTTTACCCTTTTAGAATCTTTCTTGATTCCTTCTGGTGAAACAATATGTCATAAAAAATTTCTTTCTTCCATGGCAAAATTATATTTTTTAGGGTTTAATGATATACCATACCTCCTGCATTTTTCAAATGTTTGTTTCAGATACTGCATGTGTTCATCATCATAGGTTGAGAACACGGTAATATCATCAATATAAATAACCATAAATCTATCTTTCTCACCAACGAATGTGATATCCATAACTCTCTGAAATGTTTGTCTTGCATTCATGAGTCCAAAAAGCATCTTTTCATACATGAAAGTGCCCCAGGGAGTAGTAGAAGGTATCTTCTTGTTATAGTCTTCCATCACTAATATATAATTATCTCCTAAAAATTCATCAAGCATGGATATTCTTTTATCCCCTACCACTCTTTGTAGAATATGATCCATTTTAGGTTATGGATAATTGTCCTTTAAACAACACCTATTCAAATTTATGAAGTCTACACAAAGCCTTATCTCTCCATTCGTTTTCGTGACAGGTACTAAGTTTGATACCCATTTTGAGTATCTCAATGGTACTATGATTTTATCATTCAACAACCTTTTCAATTCTTTTTCAATTATAGGTAGCAATAATGGATTGAACTGTCTAGATTTATGCTTAAAAGGTTTAAATCGAATATTTAAAGGAGCCTTATGCTGCATAATATATATATCAAAAAACTTAAGGTGTTCATAAGTCCAAGAAAAAAAATCTTGAAATAGTTTCATCAAATTGACATACCTATCTCTCTATTTTTGTGGCAATTTCTTGGATAATTTCACCATTCTAGGATTTTAATCAGGACTAATTTCACCATACACTATATGTGTCTTCTTTCCACACATCCAGACACTATATATTAAATAAGAACCTACGAAATATATTAGATGTGCAATATTTCCTAATAAGATATTTTAGAACTCGTCTGAAACTATTGACAGGATAGCTTTCACATCTGCAAAAATAAAACAACTTTCACATCTTCAAAAATAAAACACAGTAAATCAATCATAAAAAACATTCTTGGTTACTAAATAACTTTCTCCAGGGAGGACTAGATATTCTAAGGATCCAGGGCAGGCTCCTGAGCTTCTGGAAGTTCTAACAAGGTGAGAGTACCTATTCAAACTATGCTGGCTTATGTGATTCTATTTCTCCTCATCCATCTTGGGTAGGTTCTATTTAAACACTTTTATCTCTCTTGGGAAGACCTATTCTAACACAATGCTCATGTGACGTCTAATTGAAAATTATTTCCTGTCCCTCGGAAGAACTATTTCCTATGCTTTTAATTAAATTTCTTTTGTGCTAAAATTAAATATATTTGGAATTATCTAGTTGTTACCATACTTCTACTCTGAATGTTTTGAGACTTAATTGAATAATTCTATAATTCTATATATAGAATGAATATATATGGCATACCAAAAAGTACTTTTCTCCATGCTAGAGACCTTCTGTGGTGAATCCCCATTTATTCACTATCATCGACTCGTTGGAGGAATGGAACAAATGTACATTATCCCCAAAGAAATCCTTGAAGTTTATCATCCCCATGGGGACTTGAATTGGATTTTCATTGATGAAAACAAGTATTAATGGGTTAGGATTAATGACCAAATCATGTATGCCTCTTCTCCCTGTAGATGAATACTAATATTAGACATGGCTAAGAGAACTACAGATATATGATGATAATGCATGAGTGTGTATGCATATTGGAAGCTTCAACTAAGACATGAGATTAATATTGTTTCTGTAGTATCAGAACAATATGTACCTTCATTCAATATTCCTTGGTGTCATGTTGCTACTGCCACTCCTACTTCTTGCATGTTACAGAGTTCGTTATAATTACCCACTTATTGATCCAGATTTGGAATTGAACCTGGAGAACCTAGAGAATTGATCCATTATATGAGGCAAATTCATCTTGGTAAGTTTTTTAATAGAAATAATATGTGTCATTAAAAATAAGTCATGTGTCGCTAAAAAAATGTAAATGTCAGTTAAAAAGGCAACGCGTGTCACTAAAAAGGCATTTATGACTGGTATTTATAAAGGGACAACTAAACATCATTACCATCTAGCTTGATGATAGTTGCAGCCCAACCAATACAACAAATATCAACATCCTAGAGCTGGGAAGCAGATGGTCTTCCTAGGGGAATTGTGTAAGTAAATATGCTCTTAAGAACAACCATGAGAACATAATTTCAGCATAATCTTGATGTGTTTGAAGAAAAACAACAGAGAGAAAAGTAGTTTCTTACAGTCATGAGGAATAAAGGCCACCTATCCATGATTATCAATTTGATTCCCATTTCATATAGTGGTGGTTCCGCTCATTTCCATCGATGCCCCTTCCCCTTCCCTTGATGTCTAGAACTTGGTGGCCAACTTTCGTCTTGAGCATTCAGATCTTCTGAATCTTTAGAAGAATAATTTCCTTGGGTTTCGAATATGTAGTTGGAGATTACGGTTTACATGGGTCGGCAAGGTCCAAACTATGGTATGAACTGGTATGAACTTGGGAAATGTACTAGGTAAATTATGGGTTTCTTTGGACTTGGAGTGAGCTGAGGAGAAGATGATTGCGTTCCACAGTGGGTGGGTGTCTATTGGGAAAAAATCAACCAGTGATTCGAAGTAGATCCTTAGTTTCACTTGAACTTCCGAGTGGAGATCAATCAGAGGTTTTTTTTACTGCACAGGTCCTGCTGATTTCGAACAATATTCAGGCTCGACAAGAAAACTTCCAATGTGCCCCTTCTCTCAATTCAAGTAAGAAAAATATCACCTAGTTCTCATTTTTTTAACCACTACCTTATGTTTCTACTAGATATTAACAAACACTAATAGAATAAAAAAAAACAGTGCACCAATTCTTGTGCTTAATTATGGCATAGCATGATTGTCTAAAACTTGAATGAAAAGAAGGCAAGAGACGCACTAGAATGCAGTAAGACACACCCATTGACATATAGAGAAAGATTAGCAGTATTGGTGGCTCCTCTCTTACTTTCCATCTCATCAGAAATGGCCATGGCAGAGAATGGCACTCGAACTAGGGAAGGAATACATGGCACCGAGAACGACAAGGGATCCATCACCCAACTTGAATGGCTATTGAAGAATTTGATTGTCGAAGAAGTCGGGAGAATTAAGAAAAGTTTATGCACTGATGACATGAGAAGTTGGTCAGATGCATGCAGGTTTCCTCGTTGCAACCAGAGGAGGCATTGATTGTATCATTTTTAGACTTCCTTGCAAAGAACAAAGGTGATAGATCGAGGCAATGTGGAGCCGAATCATAGCCGATATTTTTTTACCTGATATGCATTGCAGTGCTTTTGCTAACAATCTGGGAGCTTGGAGCCCAACATAAATCGACCATGCATACTTCCATTTGGTGGTGAGGATAATACTCATAGCATAAACTATAGAGAACTGCATCGATTTCATTTTTGGCGGTGAGGAGCAGACTCATAGCATCGACTGCAAAGCACTGCATTGATTGCATTGATCTCTCAAAGGTCTACACTCACAGTTTGCAGATAATGTGAACATAACATGATGATTGATGATTGAGCTATCAGTTAGAAAAGAGCCTTATGATGGAGCCTCCAGACTGGCCAATCATAAATAATTATAAGTTTGTTTTTAAAATTAATTTTTGCAATCTGACAAATATTTAAATAGAAAAGCTCACCACCACGGCTATTTGTTAAAATATTGTGTAACTAAAAAGAATATTCTAGTTATTATTTATCTATTATTCATTAGATCAATCCCCTTTTATGGATTGATCATGTTGGGCTTTGTAATTGATCAAATTCCCTTTTGTGGATTGGTCAAACCCTAATTGTAATATGAAAATTAAGAAGTTGGCCCATAGGAAAATTAAAGTGGTTCTAACCACCCAGAAAGACAAGTCCGCCCTGCCAGTGAAAAGACACCTCATTTCAACACTTTCCAGTTTGTATAAATAAAGGAAGCCAACCACTCATTTACACACACACTCAACTCACTCATCTAGTGTGCAAGTATAGAAGGAAGTTGCAGTTACCATTTGCTAGGAGAAGGAAGAGAGAGATGAACATTGCTTGGAAGAGGGCATTCTCTAGTGTTTAGTTTATTTTCTTGGCATTGGATTTTATATTCTAGCATCATGGTGGTTTGTCTCTCATAAAGAGAGACTTAATGTGGAACTGTACTTGGTTATTGAATCTATATTAAAGAATTTTTGCTGGGTTTTTTTCCCCTAGAGGGTTTCCCAGTATAAATGCTTGTGTACTCTTTTGATTGTGTTTCTCTTGGTGATCCTATATATTCTATGGTTATCTAGTAAATTGAAAGATACCTAATAATATCTTAAACATTAACATGGTATCAGATCTAATATGAAGAGATCATCTTTGACAGGAAAAAGAAAAACGTCATTGTTGTCATACAAGAAAATTAAGGTTTTTTATTGAAGAGGAATTTCAGCCCAAAGATCATTTAGAAAAGTGCACCCTAGACTGAGAAACTCATTGACACCTTCAACGCACCTTTTCAGTGGATAGAAATCCGAGAAAGTGAAACCCTAGTTTTCACTAGTACCAGAAGTACCAGAAAACCAGAAGTACCAGGAAACCAGAAGTACCAAAAAACTAGAAGTACCAATGCATAAATCTGTTGGTCTAGTTTCAAGGGTCAAAAATTGGAATTTTCAGAAACTAACTACACCATGCTACTCGCCTCAGCAAAATTCAATTTTGAGCATTTTCATTTTTTGGTCATTTTCCTAGTTCCAGGTAAAAGATGTCTGCAAGCACTAAGCTTGTTGACAAGCTAGAAGGCATGGAAAAATTAGGTGTCTGGAAGTATAATATCACACTCATTCTTGAAGAGAATGACCTAGTAAGATTCATTAAGAGACTGTACCAGAACCCATCGATGTTGCAGCTAAAGAAAAACACCAAAAAGACAAAGTTAGGGCCAATAGAATCATTGCAGATTCTATCAAAGATCACTTGATTCCTCAAGTGGCCTTAAAGAAGACTCCAAAAGAAATGTTTTATTTCCTAACCCGATTATATGAATGAAAATAAATCATCAAGCACACGTGGCAGAGGAAGAGGAATCTCCTCCCTCAAAGAAAGCTTTAGTAGAAATTGAGGATCATGTACTTTAAGTTGAAGATAGTTGATCTAAAGAAAGATAGAAAATGGTGGAGTCTGTGGAGCCTCCCCACACAAAAACAAAATATAAGTATTCATGTTTATTCTTAGCATCTTGTTTATTTTAATAATTTATCATTGGAAGTTATATTTTTGTGAGAATGTTAATTAACCTCGTTTTATTTCAGTGTCTATGCAGACTTATGAAGAAAGTATCAAACAAGAGGATAAAGAAAGAGATAAAATATTTATTTCAGAAGTTAGACAACATGAGAAGGACGTATGATATGGTGAAAGTCAATAAAGACGAGGCAATATCTAGTATTTATATAGGAGCAGGAGGCTCCTAAAGATGTAGAACATAAATGTTCAAGATGAAGAGAAAGATGGATACTCAGATATATTTGATGAGATGCAGGTAACTAGAGGTTGCTCCAGTATTGTTCTTATAGATGCAGAGGGAGCAGGTTGATCTAGTATAAAGTTAGAAAGAAAGAAATGTTTTAACTCAAGAAGGCACCCAAGATATTACATAAGAGAACTTCAAGGATGATGATTAAGAAGCTCTTAGTTTGGTGCAAGAAGGAGCTATGTCTTCAAGTTCAAAATGGAGAATCATGATTTGGTGCAGTTAGGAAAGCAGATGGATGGTGCCCAATAGATGGGTAGCATGGTATTATACCATGGAAATATTTTGGACCACAAGACATTTTTTTAGATCCCATAGCTAGACCTTCATAGAGAAGGAATGAGAAATCCCATAGGTAGACCTTCATAGAGAAGGAAAAGACAAGAGACCTTCATAGAGAAGGAAGAGGCCTTCATAGGCAAGGGGAATGAGAATTTTTCCAAGTTTGGCCTCTGTCCAAGTGTTGAGTTTTGGATACTCTAGGGACATGCTAGAATACGCTCGTAGAGAGGGGTGTGACCACCCTCGTAGGGAGGAGTGTCCATGTTTCTCTAAGGGGCAGCAGACAGATAATCTCCTTTGGCCAAGGATTGAGTAGCCTGGAACACAAACCTTGACCATGTGGAATGGTTAGTTGGCTCTTGAGGTTTGCTTTATGATCCTACGTGGATCATCGAAAGGGAGTCTAGTCTTGCCGAAGCTAGCATCTTAGCTTCTCTAGTTCATGTGGGATGACTAGGAGTGAAGCTATGGTAGTAGTCCTCCCTAGTGGATGGGTGAGATAGATGACTACAAGAGAAGGGAGAACATAAAATGAATGGAAAAACTCATAGAATATCTTCTGTGTGAAGATAAGATATATTCTTTGTGAAGATAAGAAAGAGTATCTTTTGCGTGAAGATGAAAGAAAGAAAGAGTCTCTTCTGCGCGAAGATAAAGAGAACAAAAATTCTTTAATATGGATTCATGGAGAACCAGTCAGTGATCGTGATGCGAGACGACCAAGTGAATTATATTGATGCCTCATGTTATCTCTATTGATGCTCTTACCGAGTTGATGATATTTCCGAGTTGATGTTGATTATCCAGTCGATGATATTTCCCAGATGATATTGTTGATATTTCCCAGATGATATTGTTCAGTTGATGATGAATATCCTTCTTGTTAAGAGGGAGTGTTGAAATATTGTGTCACTGCAAATAATATTCTTTTTCTTATTTATCTATTATTCATTAGATGAATTCCCTTTTGTGGATTGATCATGTCCGGCTTTGTAAATGACCAAATATGATTTTGTGGATTGGTCAAACCCTAATTGTAATATGCAAATTAAGAAGTCGGACCCCAGGAAAATTAAAGTGGTTCTAACCACCCAGAAAGACAAGTCGGCCCTGCCAATGAAGATACGCCTCCTTTGAGCACTTGTAAGTTTGTATAAATAAAGGAATACAACCACTCATTTACACACACACTCAACTCACTCATCTAGTGCGCAAGTTTAGAAGGAAGTTGCAATTACCAATTGTCGGGAGAAGGAAGAGAGAGAGGCGCATTGCTTGGAAGATGACATTCTTTAGTGTTTGGTTTATTGTCTTGGCATTCGATTTTCTAGTCTAACATCATGGTGGTTTGTCTCTCGTAGAGAGAGAGTTATTTTGGAACTGTACTTGGTTATTGAATCTATATTAAAGAAGTTTTGTTGGACTTTCTTCCCTTAGAGGGTTTCTTAGGATAAATGTGTGTGTACTTTTGTGATTGTGTTTCTCTCAGTGATCCTATATATGCTATGATTATCTAGTAAATTGAAAGAGACCTAATAATAGATTAAACCTTAAGAATAGTCCCATCACCTCCCTAAAGACCAATGAAAACACTAAATATGTTTTTTTAATAATTACAAAATTCTTTTTTAATTTAAAAAAAATAAAATAATAAACTCATTTTCCAAAAACTTTGGTTAAAGGGATAAATGTGGATGAAATAATATACGAAAACTTTGGTTAAATGGATAAATTCCGGTGAACTAATATACGGTCAAAAGGTTTTGGAGGCGAATGCTAGTCCCTGATGGAGGCAGGGACTAAGAACGTCTTATTCGCATATGCCTTTCTGTAAGTATTGGTTTCAGTTACACTAGACCAATTTGGCGAGCCTCATCTTAACACTGCAAATAGAGAGTCAGGACAATGGTAGAAAACATCTAGTGGCACCAAATTAGCAAGAGATATTTCATTAATGGACTCAACTATACGTCGGTTTTTTACCGGTAAGTTGTGAAGATTCAGGTCGATTGTGGTAGCGAACATCATGAGGTTGCTTTGTATCTGTAATTTTCGGCCAACTCTGGTATGTTCAACTTCTTTGTTGGTCGTCCTTTTGATATGTGGTTAACATTTTTAGTAACAAAAAATTTATAGGGTTGGGTCTCAAGTAGGATATGGTAATTAAACTAGAAGGGGTGCTTCTCTTTATCTGTAAAGTATGCTGAGGCGTGTGCTAAAGTTGAAGACCAAAGTTGAAGCCCATGCGTTGGTCGGTTGGTTCTCCGTCGCTAAATGGAAATGAATCTAGAAAGTTTCTCCTCTATATCTGTAACGTGTGATGAAGCCTATGAGGTTGTGTGATGAAGCCGATGAGGTTGTGAGTACGAGTATAACGTTATGGAGTAATTTATTAACTGGCATAAACATGATTTATTAATTAATCAACATCAAGTGGATTTACTCATTCACATTTTTAGATTAGAAGTGTTAAATGCATGGGCTGTGGTAGTTATGCATATTAGTGTATTGAAATTTGATTGAACGTTGTGTTTCGCATTGACACTGACAAAGGATAAAAGAAAAAAAAAAAAAAAAACACTATGTTAATGCCAAAGAAGAAGAACAAAGAAGCTATGCTAATGCACTGATATTAACAAAGCAGAAGTATTAATTCATGTGGTTTTAGCAGTAATAACAGTTTACAGTTGAAATACATATATAGAATTTATTATAGTTCTAATAATATATATATAGAAAAAAAAGCACTATGTTAATGCCAAAGAAGAAGAACAAAGAAGCTATGTTAATGCACTGATATTAACAAAGAAGAAGTATTAATTCATGTGGTTTTAGCGGTAATAACAGTTTAAAGTTGAAATACATATATAGAATTTATTATAGTTCTAATAATATATATATAGAATTTATTTTAATTTTAATAAAAATATTATTTAGATTTTTATATATTGAATATTTGAAATCCAAAAAATAAAAAATCTAACACGAAACTAATAATTAATCAACAAGTGAATTTAGTCATACTTAATGTAAAAAATTGGGGGAGTAGAGAGAAATGATGGCTAGGGTTTCTACAAATTGCATGTGTTTCCTACTGCAACGTCAAGCCCTCCTCTGCATCAAACAACACAATATTGTACCCGTGATCTTGGTCGGTCGTGAAAAATCTCTCATACAGGAACGTTGTTGTGAATGAGGTGTATGGAGTTAGATCGAGGCAACCCTCCTTTGAACTGTCGTTGCACCTTAGAGAGCACCTGCTACAAGACGAACAAAGAAATGGGCAAAGTATGGATATGAAAGTCAAGTCATCACATCCAAAGGCATCTCGGAACTGGGTGCCAGGTAAATGCATACCACAAGAACCAATAACTACAAAACATGTAATAAAATCCACAAGGGTAGGAGAACATATGCAGTTTATGAAAGATCGTGCTCTGATAGGAAGAATTTTAGGGATCTCTCCATCTAAGAAGGATCTCATAAAATGGATCAAACACTGGTGGAACCCAAAAGGGGACTATGAAATGAATCTAAGCTCAAAAGGATTCTTCACAATCATATTGTACAACCTGGAGGACAAGAACAGGGTTTTCGAAAATGGTCCATACTTCTACAACTCGACGGGGCTATATATGTGGTTTTGGACATATCACTTCTTCCTGAAGAAGGGATAATTTTCCCATGCCCTAGTCTGGATATGCTTGTATTCCCTCCCTCAAGAGTTCTGTCTAGAGGAGATCTTGAAAAGAATAGGCAACATTCTAGGAAGATATGTCAAATCCTAATAGGCCATGAAGCAACAAAAATACACATCCTATGCTCGAATCTGCGTTTCCATGAACATATCAAAATCCCTACCAGGATATGTTACCATAGAGTATCAAGACGAAGAATAGACATAGACCATAGAATATGAGCACATCCCCTTCATATGTCGAAATTGCCATTAACATGGGAATCTCTTTAGAGACTGCCCCCTCAATGCACCAATACAACCAACAATGGAGGAAACACAGTAAGATGGTTTCACCTAGGAGCAAGGGCACAAGAAGCACACATAAAAAAAAAACAATGCAGGCAAGTAATAAGCAAATCCCAACCAAAAAATCCTTTGACGCTCTCAACAAGTTACCAAATGCAGAGGAGGTGGAAAAACCTCATAAAACAAGGGAACCAGGCAAAGGAACCGGTAAGGAAAAGAAAACCCTTGAGATAGTATTAGAACAGATATCGATTTAGAATCCCCAAGCTTACACAAAACCATGAACAATCCAAAACTAGGATGATGGTGACATCATAATGAAAATATATGAAAAGGAGCTTGCAGACATTGCCTAGATAAGATGGAGGAAGCCTTCAACCAAAAATAACTACAATCCGTTGAGGTGGAACAAATCAGAAAATTCCACAAAGTCGTCATTGGCTCCACAACAGGAGCCACCTCAAAACTTGGTGTACACCTGGATCCCGACCCAGATCCCAAGAGGAAATAGAAAGAAAGAAAGAGACGGGGGTGTAAGACGACACAACAATTAATCAAAGAGGTAAGCAACTTCATGATTAACTCGGGGAAAATACAACGCCTCTTGGAAGGATTTTTCCACCCACCCCGCAATTAAATATTTTGAAGATCATGACTTGTAACATTAGAGGTCTCAATGGAATATCCAAGAAAATGATTCTTCGAAACTGTGATAAATCATAAAACACTGATATATTACTACTTCACGCAACCAAAAGTGCAGGTAGTATGGCAAAAGAAACTTTCATAAGATGTTGGAGGCATTGCAACTTCACCTACACTGACTCCAAAGGGGTAGTAGGGGGATTATCCATCCTCTATAATCCAACCACCATCATATTGGACTTTTCAACAGTGGGAACACTTACGACTAATTATAGAGTAATAGGGTTTAGCAAAGCATGAGTCATAACAAATTCTTATGTCCCTTAACTCAACCAAGAAAAAGATCACTTCATAGACAGTCTGGCCTACATCAACACACAACAAGTACAAGAACGATGGATACTGGGAGGAGATTTCAACATCACCGTCACCCTAGACGGAAAAAGTGGGGGTCTAAAACTCTTGGAACAGGACATCAACAAGTTTCACCACCTTATAGACAACCTTAACCTAATAGATATATGGAGAAGGAATTACCCTTACACTTGGACCAACAAGCGAGCAGGGACTCAAAACATTGCTAGTCCCCTAGATTGCTTTCCACTTTTGGAGAGCATAATGCTTGAAGGCCCAATTATTGAGTAAGGAATCCTACCAAAGGTCAACTCAGATCACTGGCAAGTCCATCTTTGGGTAGAGACTGTGGAAACACCAAATTTCAAACCCTTTCTCTTCAAGAAATTCTGGTTAACCCACCCAGACTTCTCAGAAATTTCTCGAACCTGGTGGGCCAACGTAGAAATTGAACATGGAATGTGGATGTACAAATTCCAACAACGCCTGAAGAATTTCAAATAACAACTATGGCACTGGAACAAAAATGTTTTTGGGGACATTTTCCTTGCAAAAATGACCCTATAACAATGTCTAGAGAAGGTTCAGTGCGATTCCATGGTCGTGGGCTACTCAGAAACTTTGCTAGAGGGAAAATGTAATGTTATTGACTTGGATAGTCTATGAAACACTGCTAATGTGGGTGTAGGCTCCACGGTTTACAACATATAAATGGTCATACAAATAATAAACGTGACAAAGGACTGCAAAGTTTGTATTATGATATCTCTGTGGATTACAAAATAGCCGAATGCGGTTGAATAACTGACA
>JZKD02S0270529.1:0-10822 GCA_000966675.3 Picea glauca
CCGATTTGGGTTTCCACGTAAAACACTGGTGTATTGTTCATGTGTGTGATTGTTTATTTATTACTGCTCATTTTTGGATAATAACTCTACATTGATATAACATTTGAAGAAAAAGTATTATAATTACGTTATTACTGATTCACCCCCCCTCTCAGTAATCCAACAATATATATATATATATATATATATATATATATATATATATATATATATATATATTCTACAAAATGTTCTTGTTTCGGGAAGGTACTCAAAAAAATTTACACCTCTTATTTCCTTTGACCTAGACCTTGAATTTAGGTGACCAAGAGAGGGGGTGATAGGCTTGGCTACTAAACTTGCTGCCTTGATCCATTGAGGTCACCAAGGAAGCCTCCCTTTTGGTGGACCTCCTCCATTACTAAAATGATGGAATTTCTTACTAAGGTGACAATGGTAGGATTTTCCATAGTTACACATATTTGGGGACTTGTCTTGGGCTTTGCACAAGTAGAAATCCTACGATAATAGGGTACATTAGACAAAATTTTCTAGATCATATCTATCAATACCTTATTCCTTCACATTGTTACATACCCAGATTCTAAATCTAGCTCCATGGATGACTTCTATGGTTCATAAGATTTCTATAGATTACTCCTATGCCCCAAATTGACTTCAGAGTGAGGAGTTGTGCCCTTTGGAAGTAAACTGGTGCCAAAAATATAAATTGCACTATTTTAACAGTAAAATTCTCATACGAGATCTATTTTGCGTTCAAGATAGTGCGTCGGAAATATCTCTGCAAATTATTTTATTTAAGTTGTAGAGACAAGATGTACCTTGCTACAACCTATTGACGGGCCATAATGACTAGTTCAATCAGATGAGGGAAAACGCCCGATGGAAGGTCCCAATTAGAACCACTCTCGTTTTAAATAACATTTCCGACCATATTTTGTCCTGGTTACTAATAAAACTAATTTGTTAACTAAATATGAATATGAGAACTAGAGGTTCTTAGATGAATTAAAAATGAAAATCCTAACTAACTAATTCTAAGATAAGATGAATGATCATAGTTCTCAAATGTAGTCTCTATTCTATTCTAAACTAACCTATCCTGATCAAGAGAAAAAAAAAAGGATGAATACAATGAAATATTTATATTACTTACACATAAGAAATTCATGCTACAAGTAACATGGACGTTTAACAACATAACTAGTTAGAATTAAGTAATTGCATCATACCATCACTATACTCACTTTGAAAATAATTGTAACTGTGAAAATGAGAACATTAATTCATAAATAATTCATAAACCAACATTCACATACTATAGAAATAAACATGCATAAATTGAATAATCACATTCATACATATTAACACCACAATCTCCAAAAAATGTCTTCAGATTCAAATTCACATGCTGTAAAAATACTGTCTTGCTACATTCGGAAACCAAAATCCATTTCTTATGGAAAATCCTCCCTTTTATAATGAGGAGTGATTGTTTACATGATAATCCTGCAATTATGAACCCAAGGACATTTTACAAAATGACTCTTTATGTTCCAAATCGGAAAACGAGATAATGATGGCAGAGAAAGGATATATCTCGACATAGTTATAGAATTTTATTATCATGAGCTTATTTGTCCCTACATTTGATCATGATATTCCTACTAGAGGTAATAATCTTTCATAATGTCTTCAAAATTTCCCGATTGCAATTTCTCCATGATTAATTCTCCACTGCAAACTTTGGCGTATACTTCTTGATGTAACTCCTTTGCTGCGTTTTTAACAAAGTGTTGGATTTTACTGATGATCTAGGTAGGTCTTAATAGGTGTTCATCCAAAGATTATGTTTCAATATGATTTATATTTTGTATCCTTACTTGGCTTATTTCTTTGCATTTTTCCACCGCAACAACTTTCACGTTGGCAGGTGTTTCTTCATAAATAGGGAGAAATGGTTGCATCCTAATTTCTTCCATCAGATCGCTTGATTTGTTTCATATGCTTATGAAGACATCATTTTTTTCCTTTTGGGTGGCCTATACGTTCTTGAAAATTGGTTTACATGTGTCAAAGAATATCTGATATCAGATTCTTTCTCTATCAGAGTATACTAGTAGTGTAGTGGGGGGAGTCTCGCACATATATTTCCAACAAAGCATCTTATCTAAAGCCTCATGTGCTTCCTGATACCTTCCTTTCATTTCTATCAATTTATCTTGTATCTTGATTTGTTCTTATTGACCAGTTTGTATGTTACCAAGTAGATTGAGGAATTGTTTTTGCTCAGTGGAAAATCTCTTGTTTAGTTCTAGTGTATGGGTTTTGATAGTATCCACATCAAGTGTAGATTTCATGTTCACCTCCATGGTTGTGTTGAGATTCTGTCTTTCTTCTTTCACTTCTTTATTATGGGTTTCCTGTTGGGTATTGATTATTATTTATAACTCTATGTTCATCTGATCTCTTAGTGCTTGTAGGGATCTGTTCAATTTTTTTGTATTGATAGTTTCAGTTACTCTTGCAACATTCTCAAAATATGAAGTAAGCATGTCCTTAACATCTATTAATTCTGTCTCTAGCTCATTCCACCATGGTTTGTGAGTGTTAAGGGAACTATATACTTCAAGGACAAACAAGGAATTTAGTACTGCAAAAGCATGGAGGGCAGAGGCTTCTTGAACAACATTATCTTAAGGATTGGGCTCTGCCTTCCATTCTAATACTATCAATATAGACGAATTGGATCTGGTGTCTTCTCCTCTGTTCCTTTTACTCGATCTCTTCCCAATACTCCTTGTTTTATTTTCATAATAGTAGTCTCTAATAGAAACCATAGTGCCCTCAAAATTTAAGTCTTGAGAAGAAAAAGAAGAATCCCTCAGAATAACATTGATAGGAGTGTAGTCTTGAGGCGACATGTTCACAATATCCAAATTGGGTGTTGGTGGAGTGTTTGGGGTATAAATCAAATCCTGAAACTAGTGTTGTTTCAATAACTCATCTACCTTTTTATTATCATTGATTTCTTCAGCTTCCCATTTAGCTTCAGATTCATCGTCCAATCTCTTGGCCTCTGCCTCATCAACTAATTTTTTTTCCTTGGCCTCTTCAAATTTATTTTTTTGAAGTGTTGCTTGTTCTACCTTAAGTTATTTTTCTTTCCTGATTCTTTCCTCCCTGACCTGCCTTATTTGATATTCTTCTTCAGCCTCGAGTCTCTTCTGTTCCAAATTTTCCTCTTTTTTTCCTTTTTCTTGCTCTTTAACGTTGGTTTCAACCTGTTCCTGTTGGAGCAATCTCTAGAATTGGTCAATTGTCACTCTCTTCATTTCCTCTCGTTCACATTCAAACTTCTTCCTAATAGTATCATTGGGAAAATTCTATAGGGATTCTTCATACCACAATATTCCTTTAAATCCATCTTCATCAAAATTAATTACATGGATGTTAGAGTGGGTGATCCCAACAAATTTGACATGACTAACTGCAAGTTCATTGGGTTCATGGCCTTTAGGATCTCCTAGGCATAGGTGTAGATATTGCATAATTTATAACTCCTTTCTTGCATGTGGGCCATTAGAAATGGTGTAATTCCCTATATGTATTGGGAAAATAGGCCAGATATTTTTACTAGTAATTAGGAGTAGTGAGGTGATCCATGGCCCCATGGTTTGGTAAAAAATATCCCTTATGAACAGACAATCTGGAAAAAGTATGGTAAATGTTGAGGGGATACAACGGTTCCATACACTCTAATATATGAATAGTATTTACATAGGAACCAGTCATCTATCCCATTCATCCCAGTCCTAGCTTCAAAAGAAATCCTATGTCTTGGAAAACAAAAAATAATAGAGTGTAGGGGGCAAGGAAAATATTACAAATGTCATAAAAATATCTCTTGTAATTAATTCTCTAGAGATTAGATTAGTATACATGAATGGGGGGTTTGATTTTGTCCCAGTTACACCCTAGGTTAGGAAACTGCATAGAGGAATAGATAACATCAATTAGATAGGATGCCATGTAAAAACAAGGTTTTTTCATAACTAGGATGTTCTTCATATGGAGACAAATGTTTCAGGCTTCGATGTGTACCCAATTTAACACTTGTCCTATTTTGATGATGGTATGGGATAGTGGTAGCCAATCAGTCTAGAAGTGTGTGATTTTCTCTTTTCCATAAAGCCGACATAACATGGATACTAAAAATTTATACAGTGCCTTGAGCCTGTAGGTGGGAACCAACTCTTGTCCTTGTTTGAGGGTCTCATCCTCATCATCCTACCAATTCTTCATTAGCTTCATAGGCCCTTTGTTTCCATGGGAAAAACATTTCATGAATGGCTCATTGAGAGCGTAGGTGGGAGTGGGTAGATGGTGTATTAAGTCGATGTCTTCATGCCATAGGGAGGCCACACACTTCCCATATTTTCTCACAATGGTTGTGATGTTTGTGTCGAATTTCTTGAAGAACCATTGCACGACCTCATTGTATGGGAAAAGAGTTGGTCAAGAAGTAACTAGATGAATGTTTCTTCTTTGGATATTTCAATATACTTCTATGTTCTCTTCCTCTATAGGAAAATCACCTAAGTTGAAAATTTTATGGATCTCCTCATACACATGACTCTGGTCTTCATCGATGTGGGAGGTAGTGTCTATCACCAAGGGATCAGTCAGGAGAGATGATGTTTTAGGCACGATGGATGTCTGGAAATAAAAAGAGCCCTTTGGTCCTCTGGGATTCTGGTTTTCCATGATAGGAGTTTGATTAATCCTGCATCACTAGATTAATAAGAAAATTAACCTATGTGAAAATAATATGGTAAACACGAAAAGACCAACTATTAAAAATAAAATGCAGTACTTGTAATTGATTTGAGGAAATGGTTACATAGAACACTTAGTGAATAAAATTAGAATGGAATTTACAATCTTTTGGAAGAAGATTGATCATAAAACAAGGGTTTATAGCCATTAAGAGGTATTAAAATTCCCCGTCATTAATGCTAATTAAGAGAGGCAGATACCCAAATCTATGTATCAAAGTATATGGGGTTTTTGAATTCGAGATGATAACCATTAGAGTCGTAGGACCAGGGTGATAAAACTAGAGGATCAGTTTGAGCTCCAATGGGAGGGGTATCAAAATAATATTCCCATTTTATCTAGAAAGTCGTGCCGATTTGATGCATGTGAAACTTTATGGGGAAGGTGGGACCCATTGGATTTGTGGCATCATAAGTCATTGAGTTAAGTTTTAAATTAAAATCCAAAGACAAGGCATCAAAGGAATATTCCCTTACTCTAGAAATATGTGCAAAATGTGAAAGTTGAAGGGCTTGGAAAGACACTGTCAGAGTTAGGGTTTCGGAGTTTGAAAGGATAAGAGACCAAATAGACTCTGATGAGGATGGTATCAAAGGAATATTCCTTTCATACATTGGGTAGTGAAGAGTACCAAAATAAATAAAAAGGTAAGTTACTAAAGATCGATAAATGGGGGAAAAGGGCCAATCTTAAGATACCACTTGGTGAGGTAACGATTGCACGGGTCATATCGACTTGGGGGTGTTGAGTATATGCTGGAATTGAATCTATACAACTATGGGATGCCACATAAGGAGTAGAATTTATGTGTTATAGATATCAGAGCACGAGGGTCAAATTATTGAGTGGTGCGTAGAGGGAAATACTTCAACGAAGACGATTCCAACAGACCCCTTTTCGATGAGAACATCAAATAGGTTTTTGTCAGAATAAAAGATAGTGTGAGTTTTATGTTGAATCTATCACGACATAGGGTAAATGTGCAAGAGAAAAATATATCATGTTGGCTAAGTAAAACATGGATTGGGTCCTTACTATGAGAGGGAGGAACGATAAAATTTGGGTAGAAGGGTTGAAGAGTGATGTATTGGGGGGACTATTTATGACTACTTCCTATGAGCTTCTATTCACAAAGAATCCATAAACTGTATAAGTGATAGAAAAATCTTCTTCATGCTCATACCTCCTTAGTGAAGTAGGAATGTATGCCTTGTAAGAAAAAAATAAGAATAAAAAGGGGGGCCCATTTAAAAAATAAAATGGGCTATTGTGGGAGGTGGGCCACAACAAATGACGACTTATTGGGAAGAACAAATTATATTTTAGCTCAAAGGAAAGTGAATTCAACTATATCAATGGGAATTTTACCTTTAGAACTTTCATACAATATATAGATTTAGGACCCCACGTCAATCAACCCGAGGAAAAGATAGAAGGAAATCCTATTACAGTGATCTTCCATATAATTTTGGTGAGCGTTAATGGATATTTATTTCATACATCCATAGTGAAACATTGAGAGTAACACCACATAGGAGTTCTTATCGACTTTTATAGATCGAAGTGTTTTACTCATCTCTCTTTCCTATTATAGAAAGATTTTCCTCACCCTATGCAATCTTGCACAGAGGGCCTTATTCCATTTCCCTATGCAGAATTATATTCCATGTTGATAAAATACAAAGACAAAAATTAATATTTTCCCACATGCACACATCTTTCATACTACACAACATGTGTATATGCAGGCTGCTCCACTACAACCTGTGTACATCGGGATTTGTGCCAGAAAATGAAAATTAAATGTCGGGTTTCCATGGCACGACAAGAGATCTCTGATCCTTGGCCTTCCATATACTGGAAATGTTCCAACTTGACCCTTCAGTTCCATTTTTAAGGCTATAAATGGGCCAATGCCGAGCTATCGAAAAGGAGAAAGAATTCAACTTTGAGAGAAAAGTTACTCTGGAGAAATTATTTACTTCATATTGAGTCTACATCCCTTTGTCCTTTAAGTCGAAAGACAATGTTCAACCCCCAAGATATTCCCTTGTTGATTGAGAACCTCAATGTTTCTCTCTTATGAGCTTTCCTTTGGTGGACGATTGAAGTGGTGGAGGCCCAACTGGAAGGAACTTAGTTTCTCAGTTCCAAACCGTGCCGACACAAAAGTCTGTAATATTTTTTCTTCTGCTGATAATTTATTAATAGAAATACTCCTTTCCCATCCAATTGATATCTTGAAAATATATGAGTTATTATCCATGGGAGTATTTGTTATGTTTATTAATGGATTATTCTATCTAATATGCTAACCTTTTTTAATATCACCATATGCTTGTTTTGCTTGTTTGTTGAGAACTAGTTGGAGGTATATAACTTTGAGTTCAAGTGCTCAATGGTGGACTTCATCGAACATTTGGACAAGGTAGGCCTTTTTCTTATCTCCCTTGAATATTGGTTTATATAGCATGTTTCTATGATAGATTTGGTTTCTACAGTCATTTCTGTTTGTTGTGGTTTACCCTAGCCATAGATAGATTTTCCTCATAACAGAATTGGCGACCATACTGGGGATTGAATCTTCTTTCTTAGGGTTTGGAGTACTTTTCTCCTTAAATTTCTCTCATTTCTATTGTGGTTCTTGTCATATCATTCCTTGACAGTTCCTGTTCACTCTAGGTCTGAGTTTCCATCCTTTTTTCCTTTCCTGACCTTGTTTTGAAGCATATACGCACCTTTTTCCTTGACAATCACGTACATATGTTGGTTGTCTCACTGCAAGATGCGTATATACACTATGTTTTCCTGCACAATCACGTACATCAGTTTGCCTTGCTTGTTTGCTGGGTCTGGTGGTCTCTGGGTGGGATTTGATGTTTTCTAAGTCTTCTTATGTCTTTGTAGTGCCTGTTGAGTGCTTGTGGGATGACATGAAACCCTCTTTTGGTTGAATTTCTAGGCGGAGTCTTTCTCACCATCTTTTCATTTTTTATTGTCCTTGTAAATTGGGCTGGGTGTTTTTTTGCTTGGTGTCCTGCTTGAGTTATCTGTTTTTATACACAATAGGGTTATATATATCAAGTTACTTTTCAGTCCATGCATTTTCAGTTTTGTTATATAGAAAATACAAAAAAATAGGCATTTTGCACTGCTTGGCATTTTTGTCTTTTGGAGTCTTTTTCATTAGCTTAGTGCATATAGTGAAAGATTGCATTTTACTTCAAAATTGCAGAGTTGAATTTGAAAATTGAATTGGTTTTTAGAAGCATGTCATTCATTGAAAGTTAAAGTTAGGACTTTGCATTATTTTAATATTTACTTTTCTTGTAGAGTCATAACATCATTATTTTCACTACGATACCTTTTTGAGTAATCATGGCCATTAAAATTAATGCTATAATTTAAAATTGATTAGTCACAATTTTATTTTCTAGGGTGCACAAACTAGCCTAGGATTTAGTGCCTTGGAATAGGATTTTGTGAGTAAAATTCTCCAAGGCAATTAAATCAACATATGTGTCTGAGTCAGGGAGTGGAGAAATCCATTGTATAATTGGTAAGATCAGGAGGCTCCTCTCACACCATATTTAATCACAAGGTTGGTTGAAGGGATATCCCCTCGATACCTTCCTAGCGTCAGATATATTTCTAGGGATCTTTTCATATCTGGGGATATTTCTAGTGCCTTTACCTCCATGAGAGGCAATACTTTCAAGGTTTTGAGCTTTTCTACCCTGCCCATACGGTGGACCTGACTTACGATTGCTTACCTATGCATCAGTTATAGAGTGATTTATTAGTTGCTTGGCTTAGGTGTCTCATAGGTTACTTGTAGGGGTTCTTTTGTAGGTGCCCTGGGTCAGATAAGGGTCGAACACCACACAACCTTTATGGAGGATTACCTCTCTGGGGGGATTTGACCGATTGGTTGTTAAGCCCACGAGGGCCCTTATAACTAATTATGTTACCTCCGATCTTTAGCAGGGAGTCTCAGGCCCCTCTTGGGAGAGACATACATTCTTTAGGGAGGGAGGCCACTCAACCACTTTACCCCGTTTGTATGCATATTGGACTTTTTACTTTTGGTGTGCTCTTTGATTACTAGTTGACCTTAAGAGTCTATAATGAGTCATCGTTATCATGGATAGTGTAGTTCGTTTTGATCCCTCGTTTACCACTACCCACCCCATGATGCCCACTCATTTCATGGGAACGAATCCTTCCACTTTTCATAATGGTGTGTAGAATTATGATACTCAGTCAATATCTTGGGTCTCTAATCATTTTTCGCATGTTATGAAAGACATGTCTTCGCACTTTCATCCTCTATCTCACCTCCTTATGTAAGTCCAAGTTTTGGGTCTGGGGGCATGATGCCTCCTTATTATCCATCTCCATTTGGTGGGAGTCATATCCCTCAAGAAAATCTTACGGTAGGAGTTTGGAATATTCCTTCCTATGAATCCACTTTGTGAGAAGCAGGTTCCCAAATAGGCAATCATTCTACTTATTACACTCTGTCCACTTATCCTTGTTCTACTATGTCAGTTCCTATGAAAAATTTTCCCATGGCGGACCTTCGTCTGTCCTCTACTGTTTCATCCAGGGAAAGTTATTTTTATAGTATGGGCAACCCCCTTCACAAATTTCCTTCGTCTAGGGGCAACGTGTATCCTCACTTGAATAATCCTTATCATGATTTTGTCTCTTCAAAGACATATACTTCAGTTTCAATGCCCTTATAACCCTTTATGAATCAATATGTAGGAGGATACTATCCTGCCAGACAGGATGTAAACCAGGATCTTTCCTAGCCTACAATTTCTTAAAACCAATCTTTCCTTGGACCTTGGTCTCAAATGCCACAACCCACCGCCACCACAAGTCGAGTCACTGTAGGTCATACTAGAATTTTATCACCAACCTTTGCTAGTCATGTTGGATATTGGTCGACGACCTCTGCAAGTCATGTTGAAGACCAACAATCAGCTGTTGCAAATCATGCTGGGGGCACAAGTCCAGTCACTGTATTTCATACTGGCATTTTATCACCAACCTCTACTAATCATGTTGGATATTGGTCAACAACCTCTGCAAGTCATGCTGAATACCAACAACCAACCGCTGCAAGTCATGCTAGGACACAAGTCTCGTTACTACTAGTCACACTGCACATACATCACCAACCTTTGCTAGTCATGTTGGATATTTGTCACTAGCCACTGCAAGTCATTCTAGGGGAATTCATACGATTGAGAAGCATAGACATGTCAAACGTAAGGACAGATTCCTTTGCAGGACTTGCAAAGGAATTCACCTTACTCATTTGTGTCCTGCTACCATTGGGATGCTGGAAGCACGGTTCTCACTTGAGGGACCTTCAGGTTCTGATTCATCTATGGTTTCCCCACACTCCATTCCTTATTTGGTTGATACATTAGTCATACCAATGCAATCTTCGACTGACACCCCTCTTCCTTTAGGGGTTGATGCATTCATTGACCTTGTTGTCTCACTTCCCGTTCAACTAGTGGTCGTGTCGATGAAATATTCGACCGACACCTCTCCTATGTTCGGTGGTGATGCATCTATTGACCTTGTTGTATCGGATCCTGTTCAACCAGTTGTCATGTCGATGCAATCTTCGACCAAAACCTCTCCTATGTTTGGGGGTGATGCATCTCTTGACCTTGTTTTTTGGAGTCCTTTTAAACCAATGGTTGAAGAAGTGGTTGTGGCAATTCAATCTTTGGTCGAACCCACTCTTCTCTTGGAGAGTGACAAGTCTACGAGAGTGGTCGTGCTGATACAATTTTCAGTCGATCCTTCTCTTTTGGTTCTAGTTCTATACCTTCTATGCCATGTCCTTAGCATTTCTAGTGCTATTCCTTCTACACAAGGGAGCATTCCACTCTCTTTGAGTATGCTCCCTCCAAGTCCTAGGGAGGTTTCCTTTGATTGGAATGATCTTGTAGAGCCT
>JZKD02S0270551.1:0-20597 GCA_000966675.3 Picea glauca
AAAGGTTTTGTAACGGGCCCATACATGCCCACATGATCACAATCTAGGATAGTTTCAAAGATTTTCTTAGATTACATCACAATAGGGAGTTAAAGGAATAGTAACGGACCCACATTTCCACATGCTAGCTTCCTAGGGACTTTTGAATTACGCAAGGTTGTACCAAAGGCACTTAGTTAATTAGGTAATCAACACTTGTAAGGACCAAGAAAAGTCCACATGCAGCAAGGTGACACCTAATTCATAAAAAATTGGCACACTTTCACTCATTCACACAAAAAATTCACTTATCACTCACATAGCTTCTTCTTGAAATGTGGAGGTCAAAGTAAGTTTCCTCCAAATGGATTCCAAAACACCCCACCCTTTTCTTGACGAAACTATCCACTCCCATTTAAATTCAACAAGGTTGGTTCACACCCCCAACCTCTCAAAACAACTACATCAAATTTTTTTCTAAAAAATCACTAAGTTTTCCTCCACAGGAGGTGCCAAAAGAAATTTTTTAGTCTAGGTAGGATTTTGGGGATAGGAATCCAAATAACTCCCCGTTATCTGGTTCTCACATTGTCAAAACCATAGAAGTTGTCAAATAGGGAATTGAAAATCCTCCAAGTCAAGTGTTCCTAACACCATATGGCCGAGGTTTGGTTGTTCTGTGCATCCCCCCTTGAGGCACCCACCTCTTGGACGGGATCCATCCCATGACCCATTTCTGAGGCCGAAAATCTAAATGTCTCACTTTGACCGAGGTACCTAGTGACCAAATTTTAGGACATCTACCCAGGTGGCAATTGTGGGCTGCAATTTCACCTTGATCGGATTTTGTATGGCTATTGAGAAATATCACCAGCTCTTTCGGGATATGCCCCCTTTACCCCTCATTATAACCGATTATTTCATCCTTCACTAGTTTCTCTTCCGGTGACTTCAGACCCCACTATTGAGTACTATTGGAAGGTCCAGTGTTATTTGAGAGGAAGGACGTTACGTATTTTAGGACACAAGAATTTGTTTTTTTTTATTCCCCATGTGGACAAAACTCACTTACCCACATTTATGCTTCTTTTTCAAACCACTTTATGTATTATGCACTTCTAACTACATTTTGATTTGGATATATACATTGTGTAAAGTTCAAAATTTGCAACAAAACCTCTTGTTTCTTTATTACTCTCACCACCATTTCCACAAATTCACTCAGCTAACTGGACATGATAGGGGACCCACATAATCCCCATCATTCTCGATGCTTGATAAAGCTCCCTCCTATCTTAGGGGGAGTGTATGGTCTTGCCCACTCATCGGCACCACTGTCTCACACTCCTCTGAGTGCTACTGTCTTAGGATCAACTTTGCTTGGTTCCACATTACTTGGGTCCACTTCCCAAGTCCCTCCATCAACTCCCTCTCCTTTACATGGAAGTGGAGGACCAACTTCCTCTCAAGGGGGAAGTACCAACCCACCTAGGCCCCCTCAAGGGTCAGGTTCACAACACACTTACACCATGGCTAGAGCTAATCCTCCCCCCCACTGCAGATTCCATATTTGGCCTCTCTTAACATACCATATCTAAGCAAACTCACCAATGATTCTATATTGCATGACCCCACATGGCCTGCAATGCCGACCAAACTACCTTCAGACATCCCCAAGTTTGAAGGAAAGGCAGGAGATGACCCTGCCAGCCATGTCATGACTTTCCACCTATGGTGCTCTTCCAATAGCATCATGGATGATTCCATCAGACTGTGATTATTTCAATGCACACTCACTGACCCATTGGCCAAATGGTATGTAGATGAAAAATTAAGGTCCCATGGGACTTTTGAGTCCTTGGCCAAAGAATTTTTGACCTTCTTCCAATTACCAATCTTCCATGACAATGGTCTGTAACTAATCTCTAATTTCAAACAAACCTCAGCCACACATATCACTGATCACATTCACAAGTGGCGTAGGCGACATAGTTTGTGCAAAGTAGAAACCACCAAACAATAGTGTCTTGACTGGTTTCTTATATCACTTGTCTCTCTCCTCAGTAAGGATGTAGATTCCACATTCCCTCAATCAGAAGAAGAAGCCATCAGTAAGGCTCAACAATACAACCTCATCTATTCACAGTTAGGGTACTTATACACTATACTTCTTGATCTCCCAAAACCTGTGCCATTTGGCCAAGACAAACCTGTGATGTCTCACTCAGTAGACAGACTGATTGGTAATACCACTCACCATGGTCCACAACCCCAAAAACCACCAATGCATGGAACACCTCAATACCCATCGGCATATGGGGGCACCTCTTATTACCCACCACCCCCTTATCAACAACCATACCCTATTTCTATGCCTCTACCCATTAGTGGGCCACCACCAGCACCCCCCATACAACCACCTATTCAAACAAGTTCTCGTACACCCTCTACCTCAACTTATAGTACTAGTGAAAGAGCCATGCCTTCCTATGTACCTTATGGATCGTTACCCCCACAAAATCCATACTTTCGATTTCTTGGTCCCCCACAACCTATGGCTCCCCCACATCCTCATGCTGAGGTGAATTTTGTTCAACCCTCTCCCATTCAACGATATCAAAATTTCGAACAGTTGAATACGGCCAATCCGACCCATCTGTCGAACAATGCCAAAATGAAAGGAAGAAACATGAACAACAACAACCCAGGTCAATGCGGGAATCAACCCCAACAAGACCAACCTACTAGGGGCAACCAGAACCAAGGGAATCAGAACCCCCAGGGGGGCAATAACAATAGGCATCAAGGGAGAAATAAAAATAATGTTAAAACCAACTTCCCTTGTGCCCTTTGCGGTGAGTTCGGTCATTATACTCATCATTGCCCCCAAATCGTTGATTTCAAAAGGTTGAAAGACTCAGGCAGTCTACCCCATCCTCCAGCACCACCTGCCCCTCAATAGGCCCCATAAAAATATGTACAACAACCCCCTCCTACCATGCTATAGAATCCTATTCCACACCAAGGTGTGATAAACAACCAACAGGACATGCAGCCTCCCCCACCTCAAGTGGGACAGTACCTCAACCCAAACAATCCAGCAGATCGCACGATCCTCCTCACTAGTGAGGAAGAAATCCTTCTGCAAACACGTAATCATCAGTATCATGCACCCGCTGAGTCTCCTCCCATTCCTCCAAAGACAATCCCCACACCAACAGGACCCTCGTTGGTGATCCCTCTCCCTAACACAGAACCACCTCTTCACATCCCTCACATTCCATTGCAAAGGAATGTCCACAACCCACGGGCTAGGGCAGCTCATAATTACAGTTTGGTTGATGACTTAGCACAATCCCCGACTACTATGTCAGTCTTAAAAGTCCTTCAGACTTGTCCCACTCAGCAGAAGTCATTACTTTCCACCTTGGGGGTAGTCNAAAGGTTTTGTAACGGGCCCATACATGCCCACATGATCACAATCTAGGATAGTTTCAAAGATTTTCTTAGATTACATCACAATAGGGAGTTAAAGGAATAGTAACGGACCCACATTTCCACATGCTAGCTTCCTAGGGACTTTTGAATTACGCAAGGTTGTACCAAAGGCACTTAGTTAATTAGGTAATCAACACTTGTAAGGACCAAGAAAAGTCCACATGCAGCAAGGTGACACCTAATTCATAAAAAATTGGCACACTTTCACTCATTCACACAAAAAATTCACTTATCACTCACATAGCTTCTTCTTGAAATGTGGAGGTCAAAGTAAGTTTCCTCCAAATGGATTCCAAAACACCCCACCCTTTTCTTGACGAAACTATCCACTCCCATTTAAATTCAACAAGGTTGGTTCACACCCCCAACCTCTCAAAACAACTACATCAAATTTTTTTCTAAAAAATCACTAAGTTTTCCTCCACAGGAGGTGCCAAAAGAAATTTTTTAGTCTAGGTAGGAGTTTCGGGATAGGAATCCAAATAACTCCCTGTTATCTGGTTCTCACATTGTCAAAACCATAGAAGTTGTCAAATAGGGAATTGAAAATCCTCCAAGTCAAGTGTTCCTAACACCATATGGCCGAGGTCTAGTTGTTCTGTGCATCCCCCCTTGAGGCACCCACCTCTTGGACGGGATCCAGCCCATGACCCATTTCTAAGGCCGAAAATCTAAATGCCGCACTTTGACCGAGGTACCTAGTGACCAAATTTTAGGACATCTACCCAGGTGGCAATTGTGGGCTGCAATTTCACCTTGATCGGATTTTGTACGGCTATTGAGAAATATCACCAGCTCTTTCAGGATATGCCCCCTTTACCCCTCATTATAACTGATTATTTCATCCTTCACTAGTTTCTCTTCCGGTGACTTCAGACCCCACTATTGAGTACTATTNAAGGTTGGTTCACACCCCCAACCTCTCAAAACAACTACATCAAATTTTTTTCTAAAAAATCACTAAGTTTTCCTCCACAGGAGGTGCCAAAAGAAATTTTTTAGTCTAGGTAGGATTTTGGGGATAGGAATCCAAATAACTCCCCGTTATCTGGTTCTCACATTGTCAAAACCATAGAAGTTGTCAAATAGGGAATTGAAAATCCTCCAAGTCAAGTGTTCCTAACACCATATGGCCGAGGTTTGGTTGTTCTGTGCATCCCCCCTTGAGGCACCCACCTCTTGGACGGGATCCATCCCATGACCCATTTCTGAGGCCGAAAATCTAAATGTCTCACTTTGACCGAGGTACCTAGTGACCAAATTTTAGGACATCTACCCAGGTGGCAATTGTGGGCTGCAATTTCACCTTGATCGGATTTTGTATGGCTATTGAGAAATATCACCAGCTCTTTCGGGATATGCCCCCTTTACCCCTCATTATAACCGATTATTTCATCCTTCACTAGTTTCTCTTCCGGTGACTTCAGACCCCACTATTGAGTACTATTGGAAGGTCCAGTGTTATTTGAGAGGAAGGACGTTACGTATTTTAGGACACAAGAATTTGTTTTTTTTTATTCCCCATGTGGACAAAACTCACTTACCCACATTTATGCTTCTTTTTCAAACCACTTTATGTATTATGCACTTCTAACTACATTTTGATTTGGATATATACATTGTGTAAAGTTCAAAATTTGCAACAAAACCTCTTGTTTCTTTATTACTCTCACCACCATTTCCACAAATTCACTCAGCTAACTGGACATGATAGGGGACCCACATAATCCCCATCATTCTCGATGCTTGATAAAGCTCCCTCCTATCTTAGGGGGAGTGTATGGTCTTGCCCACTCATCGGCACCACTGTCTCACACTCCTCTGAGTGCTACTGTCTTAGGATCAACTTTGCTTGGTTCCACATTACTTGGGTCCACTTCCCAAGTCCCTCCATCAACTCCCTCTCCTTTACATGGAAGTGGAGGACCAACTTCCTCTCAAGGGGGAAGTACCAACCCACCTAGGCCCCCTCAAGGGTCAGGTTCACAACACACTTACACCATGGCTAGAGCTAATCCTCCCCCCCACTGCAGATTCCATATTTGGCCTCTCTTAACATACCATATCTAAGCAAACTCACCAATGATTCTATATTGCATGACCCCACATGGCCTGCAATGCCGACCAAACTACCTTCAGACATCCCCAAGTTTGAAGGAAAGGCAGGAGATGACCCTGCCAGCCATGTCATGACTTTCCACCTATGGTGCTCTTCCAATAGCATCATGGATGATTCCATCAGACTGTGATTATTTCAATGCACACTCACTGACCCATTGGCCAAATGGTATGTAGATGAAAAATTAAGGTCCCATGGGACTTTTGAGTCCTTGGCCAAAGAATTTTTGACCTTCTTCCAATTACCAATCTTCCATGACAATGGTCTGTAACTAATCTCTAATTTCAAACAAACCTCAGCCACACATATCACTGATCACATTCACAAGTGGCGTAGGCGACATAGTTTGTGCAAAGTAGAAACCACCAAACAATAGTGTCTTGACTGGTTTCTTATATCACTTGTCTCTCTCCTCAGTAAGGATGTAGATTCCACATTCCCTCAATCAGAAGAAGAAGCCATCAGTAAGGCTCAACAATACAACCTCATCTATTCACAGTTAGGGTACTTATACACTATACTTCTTGATCTCCCAAAACCTGTGCCATTTGGCCAAGACAAACCTGTGATGTCTCACTCAGTAGACAGACTGATTGGTAATACCACTCACCATGGTCCACAACCCCAAAAACCACCAATGCATGGAACACCTCAATACCCATCGGCATATGGGGGCACCTCTTATTACCCACCACCCCCTTATCAACAACCATACCCTATTTCTATGCCTCTACCCATTAGTGGGCCACCACCAGCACCCCCCATACAACCACCTATTCAAACAAGTTCTCGTACACCCTCTACCTCAACTTATAGTACTAGTGAAAGAGCCATGCCTTCCTATGTACCTTATGGATCGTTACCCCCACAAAATCCATACTTTCGATTTCTTGGTCCCCCACAACCTATGGCTCCCCCACATCCTCATGCTGAGGTGAATTTTGTTCAACCCTCTCCCATTCAACGATATCAAAATTTCGAACAGTTGAATACGGCCAATCCGACCCATCTGTCGAACAATGCCAAAATGAAAGGAAGAAACATGAACAACAACAACCCAGGTCAATGCGGGAATCAACCCCAACAAGACCAACCTACTAGGGGCAACCAGAACCAAGGGAATCAGAACCCCCAGGGGGGCAATAACAATAGGCATCAAGGGAGAAATAAAAATAATGTTAAAACCAACTTCCCTTGTGCCCTTTGCGGTGAGTTCGGTCATTATACTCATCATTGCCCCCAAATCGTTGATTTCAAAAGGTTGAAAGACTCAGGCAGTCTACCCCATCCTCCAGCACCACCTGCCCCTCAATAGGCCCCATAAAAATATGTACAACAACCCCCTCCTACCATGCTATAGAATCCTATTCCACACCAAGGTGTGATAAACAACCAACAGGACATGCAGCCTCCCCCACCTCAAGTGGGACAGTACCTCAACCCAAACAATCCAGCAGATCGCACGATCCTCCTCACTAGTGAGGAAGAAATCCTTCTGCAAACACGTAATCATCAGTATCATGCACCCGCTGAGTCTCCTCCCATTCCTCCAAAGACAATCCCCACACCAACAGGACCCTCGTTGGTGATCCCTCTCCCTAACACAGAACCACCTCTTCACATCCCTCACATTCCATTGCAAAGGAATGTCCACAACCCACGGGCTAGGGCAGCTCATAATTACAGTTTGGTTGATGACTTAGCACAATCCCCGACTACTATGTCAGTCTTAAAAGTCCTTCAGACTTGTCCCACTCAGCAGAAGTCATTACTTTCCACCTTGGGGGTAGTCAACCCCGTAGATACTCGACTCATTACATTTGATCTCGACAGCGGAGAACCTCGCCTTCCTGCCTTGATCGCTTTTCAAATCCTAGTAAAAATATGGAACATCATAGTTCATCGGTGTATCATTGATGAAGGTGCAACTAGATGCATTATGTCCAAATCTGTATGGAAAAAACTTGGTTCCCCAAAAATCATACCCTCTGTCATTACCTTACGAGCTTATGACAGATGACCATCATCTCCTAAAGAGATCTTCCAAAATGTCCCCATAGAAATCGGGCGCAACACTATTCTTATCGACATCGAAGTTATCGAAGCCCCACTTTATTATAATATCATGTTTGTTCGTAGCTACATGTATGCTATGAAGGAAATTTTCTCTTCCATATTTCAAACAATGATGTTCCCCCACAACAGGAAGATCGTTACCATTGACCAAGTCTCACATTCTTAGCCTAACCTTTCTACCAACATCGATAACATTCTTCCTCTCATCCACACAATTCATGACGAATACCCACTCATNAAGGTTGGTTCACACCCCCAACCTCTCAAAACAACTACATCAAATTTTTTTCTAAAAAATCACTAAGTTTTCCTCCACAGGAGGTGCCAAAAGAAATTTTTTAGTCTAGGTAGGATTTTGGGGATAGGAATCCAAATAACTCCCCGTTATCTGGTTCTCACATTGTCAAAACCATAGAAGTTGTCAAATAGGGAATTGAAAATCCTCCAAGTCAAGTGTTCCTAACACCATATGGCCGAGGTTTGGTTGTTCTGTGCATCCCCCCTTGAGGCACCCACCTCTTGGACGGGATCCATCCCATGACCCATTTCTGAGGCCGAAAATCTAAATGTCTCACTTTGACCGAGGTACCTAGTGACCAAATTTTAGGACATCTACCCAGGTGGCAATTGTGGGCTGCAATTTCACCTTGATCGGATTTTGTATGGCTATTGAGAAATATCACCAGCTCTTTCGGGATATGCCCCCTTTACCCCTCATTATAACCGATTATTTCATCCTTCACTAGTTTCTCTTCCGGTGACTTCAGACCCCACTATTGAGTACTATTGGAAGGTCCAGTGTTATTTGAGAGGAAGGACGTTACGTATTTTAGGACACAAGAATTTGTTTTTTTTTATTCCCCATGTGGACAAAACTCACTTACCCACATTTATGCTTCTTTTTCAAACCACTTTATGTATTATGCACTTCTAACTACATTTTGATTTGGATATATACATTGTGTAAAGTTCAAAATTTGCAACAAAACCTCTTGTTTCTTTATTACTCTCACCACCATTTCCACAAATTCACTCAGCTAACTGGACATGATAGGGGACCCACATAATCCCCATCATTCTCGATGCTTGATAAAGCTCCCTCCTATCTTAGGGGGAGTGTATGGTCTTGCCCACTCATCGGCACCACTGTCTCACACTCCTCTGAGTGCTACTGTCTTAGGATCAACTTTGCTTGGTTCCACATTACTTGGGTCCACTTCCCAAGTCCCTCCATCAACTCCCTCTCCTTTACATGGAAGTGGAGGACCAACTTCCTCTCAAGGGGGAAGTACCAACCCACCTAGGCCCCCTCAAGGGTCAGGTTCACAACACACTTACACCATGGCTAGAGCTAATCCTCCCCCCCACTGCAGATTCCATATTTGGCCTCTCTTAACATACCATATCTAAGCAAACTCACCAATGATTCTATATTGCATGACCCCACATGGCCTGCAATGCCGACCAAACTACCTTCAGACATCCCCAAGTTTGAAGGAAAGGCAGGAGATGACCCTGCCAGCCATGTCATGACTTTCCACCTATGGTGCTCTTCCAATAGCATCATGGATGATTCCATCAGACTGTGATTATTTCAATGCACACTCACTGACCCATTGGCCAAATGGTATGTAGATGAAAAATTAAGGTCCCATGGGACTTTTGAGTCCTTGGCCAAAGAATTTTTGACCTTCTTCCAATTACCAATCTTCCATGACAATGGTCTGTAACTAATCTCTAATTTCAAACAAACCTCAGCCACACATATCACTGATCACATTCACAAGTGGCGTAGGCGACATAGTTTGTGCAAAGTAGAAACCACCAAACAATAGTGTCTTGACTGGTTTCTTATATCACTTGTCTCTCTCCTCAGTAAGGATGTAGATTCCACATTCCCTCAATCAGAAGAAGAAGCCATCAGTAAGGCTCAACAATACAACCTCATCTATTCACAGTTAGGGTACTTATACACTATACTTCTTGATCTCCCAAAACCTGTGCCATTTGGCCAAGACAAACCTGTGATGTCTCACTCAGTAGACAGACTGATTGGTAATACCACTCACCATGGTCCACAACCCCAAAAACCACCAATGCATGGAACACCTCAATACCCATCGGCATATGGGGGCACCTCTTATTACCCACCACCCCCTTATCAACAACCATACCCTATTTCTATGCCTCTACCCATTAGTGGGCCACCACCAGCACCCCCCATACAACCACCTATTCAAACAAGTTCTCGTACACCCTCTACCTCAACTTATAGTACTAGTGAAAGAGCCATGCCTTCCTATGTACCTTATGGATCGTTACCCCCACAAAATCCATACTTTCGATTTCTTGGTCCCCCACAACCTATGGCTCCCCCACATCCTCATGCTGAGGTGAATTTTGTTCAACCCTCTCCCATTCAACGATATCAAAATTTCGAACAGTTGAATACGGCCAATCCGACCCATCTGTCGAACAATGCCAAAATGAAAGGAAGAAACATGAACAACAACAACCCAGGTCAATGCGGGAATCAACCCCAACAAGACCAACCTACTAGGGGCAACCAGAACCAAGGGAATCAGAACCCCCAGGGGGGCAATAACAATAGGCATCAAGGGAGAAATAAAAATAATGTTAAAACCAACTTCCCTTGTGCCCTTTGCGGTGAGTTCGGTCATTATACTCATCATTGCCCCCAAATCGTTGATTTCAAAAGGTTGAAAGACTCAGGCAGTCTACCCCATCCTCCAGCACCACCTGCCCCTCAATAGGCCCCATAAAAATATGTACAACAACCCCCTCCTACCATGCTATAGAATCCTATTCCACACCAAGGTGTGATAAACAACCAACAGGACATGCAGCCTCCCCCACCTCAAGTGGGACAGTACCTCAACCCAAACAATCCAGCAGATCGCACGATCCTCCTCACTAGTGAGGAAGAAATCCTTCTGCAAACACGTAATCATCAGTATCATGCACCCGCTGAGTCTCCTCCCATTCCTCCAAAGACAATCCCCACACCAACAGGACCCTCGTTGGTGATCCCTCTCCCTAACACAGAACCACCTCTTCACATCCCTCACATTCCATTGCAAAGGAATGTCCACAACCCACGGGCTAGGGCAGCTCATAATTACAGTTTGGTTGATGACTTAGCACAATCCCCGACTACTATGTCAGTCTTAAAAGTCCTTCAGACTTGTCCCACTCAGCAGAAGTCATTACTTTCCACCTTGGGGGTAGTCGACCCCGTAGATACTCAACTCATTACATTTGATCTCGACAGTGGAGAACCTCGCCTTCCTGCCTTGATCGCTTTTCAAATCCTAGTAAAAATATGGAACATCATAGTTCATCGGTGTATCATTGATGAAGGTGCAACGAGATGCATTATGTCCAAATCTGTATGGAAAAAACTTGGTTCCCCAGAAATCATACCCTCTGTCATTACCTTACGAGCTTATGACAAATGACCATCATCTCCTAAAGAGATCTTCCAAAATGTCCCCATAGAAATTGGGCGCAACACTATTCTTATCGACATCGAAGTTATCGAAGCCCCACTTGATTATAATATCATGTTTGTTCGTAGCTACATGTATGCTATGAAGGAAATTTTCTCTTCCATATTTCAAACAATGATGTTCCCCCACAACAGGAATATCGTTACCATTGACCAAGTCTCACATTCTTAGCCTAACCTTTCTACCAACATCGATAACATTCTTCCTCTCATCCACACAATTCATGACGAATACCCACTCATCGAAATGGGTCCCAGAATTTTCAAAGATCCATCATTGTTAGGAACTTACCATGGAGAACCACCACTCCTTCATCCTTCCAATCAATTATGCATCGTATCATCTAATAGAACTGACATAGAGGATACCCTTCCTCCTAGGGAGGCTTCTATCATATCTGACGTCCCACTAGTTGTAGAAATCCCCCCTCATGAGCCTCCTACAGACTCGTTGACCCCTCCAATCCATGAATTCACCCCTCCCCGAGGCCATATCCTAGTTTGGGAGATAGTTCCCCAAGCCATCACTCAAATCCCCTTCTTTTACCCTCCACCTAGAGTCAAATCTTTCCAAGTAGCCACAATTCTTACCCTCCCTAATATGGTGTTAGCAATTCTAGTTTGGTATTTACATCCACCAGAGATGGTCCCTCGACCATCCCTTCCCCCCCAAATGGAAGGAATCCCAATGACGATTCCCATAATCACTCCCACCATATCCTCTACACCCCCGCTCACTACCCCCCCTACCACAGCTAGGGGCAAGAGGAAGAAGAAAGATCCCACAACTCCACTTCCCCCATGCATCCAACCCCCTTACGTGCTATGTGAGAAAGATGGACACCAAACCAACAACTACCCATCTCTACCAGAGTTATGGAATTTGATTCCACTCAATCAAACTCCCTCAAMACTCGCCACTATAGCCAGTACTGTCGCTACCACCCCTCATTCAAGTAGTAAAGGGTAGCAAACCAAATTTTCTTGYGCTATATGTTCAGAATATGGCCATTATACCCATCATTGCCCAGCACTRCCATGMTTTCRGCAGACATTAGCCACAGTATGCCAAAGCTTCCAGAGAGAACCTAGTCCAGCTATGTCATCCCTACCAAAAATCACTAACATCCATTATGTCACAACTTCATTCAATGAACATATGAGATGCCCGTGCTCTCTATGTGAATCCTTAGATCATTTTACATACTAGTGTCCTATGATCATTGAATACAGAATGCTAATTGACGATGCTTCAAAGACCCACATAATCAATGGTTGACCTTAACCCGTCACTAGAGATTCTTCATGTCATTTCTCCCAAACCCAAAGCCCTTCCAACACCTCCATGGTTCTTGGATGACTTATCCAAGGATTCACCCCCAGATCCCCCCAATTCTCCCGCTCATTTCCCTGTGGAAATTTTACATCCCACTACCACATGTACTCCTCAGTACTTCAATATTTAGTTTATGTCGAGTGAATCATCAAAATTTCCTTGCATCATTCCCCCTGCTTCTTCATCACCAGGGGGCAGCCACACAACAACAATCACCAATATCACTCTTCATGACCCCTTGTATTCCCACCAATTCCACTGTGACGAGGAAATACTCTAAGAGTTAAACAACCCTGACTACCCATGGGATGCGCTACACCATCGAGCACTCTTCTTTCCATAGGAGCCTCCACGCCTCCTAACCAACAACCCATATATGCAGTCGAAACCAAATATTTTATCCCACCAGGGCATATCAACTGGTTCAACAACCCCATTCCTGCCCCTGATTCTTTTGAAGAAAGCAACATGGCCAACATTTCCCCAACCATAAAAATCGACATTTCCATAAAAAATGGTGTCGTCGAGGAAATCGCCATTGGAGCTACTTGCACTCCTCATGAAATCACTACCTATAAAGCCCTCTTCCAGGAATATCGGGATATTTTTTCCTGGTCATACACAGAAATTCCCGTCCTTGATCCCTTGATCATCGAAGATCGCATCGGCACTTGGCCTGACATAAACCTAGTTCATCAAAAATAGCGACCGCTCCACCCATCCAAAGCAGTAGCTATCAAAATTGAGATTGACAAATTACATGCTATCAGGTTCATCTAACCCATCTCTTATACATCATGGGTTTCCAACCCTATACCCATTAAAAAAAACAGGGCACTATTCACGTCTGCACAGAATTTTGTGATCTCAATCACACATGTCCCAAAGACAACTTTCCAATGCCTTTCATCAATCAAATTATCGATGACTACGCAGGCCACGAGGCTCTATCCTTCATGGATGGTTTCTCTGGTTATAATCAAATTCAAATTCACCCAACCGATCAGTACAGGCACAACTTTCCTACAGGCTATGACATACATTTTTCATGATCTAGACCATATCATCCTCGCATACTTGGACGACCTGACAACTCGATCAAGAAATATACCCAACATCTTGATGATTTACGGATCATCTTCCAATGATTTCATCAGTACAATATTCGATTGAACCCCCTCAAATGCATGTTCTACGTCACTGCAGGGTACCTCCTCAGATTCATTGTTTTCGAAAGAAGTATTACCGTGGAGCCCCTCAAAGTCCAAGCCATCACCAAAATTCCACCTCCTTGGAATTTACGTCAACTCCAGAGCCTACAAGGTAAGGCTAACTTTCTACGATGATTTTTCCTAGACTATGCCACTCGTGCACATGGTTTCCTTCTCTTACTACATCATGACATCCCATTTTAATGGGATGAACATGCCCAACATTCATTTGACAATCTTAAAATGGCACTCTCCAATGCCCCTTTAATTAGTGCACCTGACTACAATCGTGACTATATCCTCTACATATCAGCATCAGTTGTTTTAGTAGAAGGCGTTCTTGTTCAACTAGGTGATGACAATTGTGAGCATGTCATTTATTACGTTAGTAAAAACCCCTCAGGGCCACCCTTGAAGTGTAAACACGAAGAGAAAATAGCTCTTCCAGTCATCCACACAGTCTAGAAACTGCGTCACTACATTTTTCTTCGCACAACTAAGGTTGTAGCTGATTCCAACCCTATGCAATACTTTCTTAGTCGTTGGCAAATTAACGAAAAATTTACCCGATGGATCGTTATCCTTTAGGAGTACGATCTTTAATTCTCAACACCCAATAGAAAGAAATCCCTCGTTCTCGCCAAACTGGTCACAGCCCTCCCCTTTGACACCACCAGTGCCCCCGTCAATATCGTCTTTCCCGATGAACACCTCTTTTACATCACTTTGGATGATCCTTGGTACGACGACCTCCTCGTCTACCTCCGAACTCAAAAGTTCGATAACCACCTTTCACAAGATGATCGTCGTCGTATTCGCCATCAAGCCCCCTGCTACCTCCTCATCGGAGACATCTTATACTAGCGAGGGGTCAACACCATTCTTCGTCGATTCCTGACCATTGACGAGGCCGATAGAGTCTTAAATGACTGCCACAACGGTGCATGTAGGGGCTATCTTTAAGGAATATCCACTGCTCAGAAGATTATCCGAGTATGTTACTTTTGGCCTACCTTGTTTCATGATTGCATTCATGTCGTGAAATGATGCAAGAAGTGTCAGTTGTATGCCAACAAAGCCCAAGCACCACATTCTCTTCTTCATCCAATCATCACTGCTGGCCCTTTTTGTAAATGGGTCATCGACTTCATGACTTGTAATCCTCCCTCCAGCAATGGACACAAATACATTGTGGTCACAGTTGATTACTTCACCAAATGGGTGGAAGCTATGCCCACCTTCAACAATACCACTGACACTGCAATGCATTTTTTCTTTAACCATGTCATATCTCGCTTTGGAGTACCACTCCAACTTGTTTCCGATCACGGGAAACACTTTGAGAATGCGATTTTCATCAAACTCTCATCTCGGTTAGGATTCTCCCACGATTTTGCCTCACCATATTACCCTTAGTCTAATGGATAGGTTGAAGTAGTTAACAAGGTCCTCAAGACCATGTTACCGCATATGATTAATAAACATAAGAACAATTGGCATCATATGTTATTTTTTGCACTATGGGCTTACCATACGGCTGTGAAAATAGCTACTAGTTTCACACCATTTCATCTAGTCCATGGGGTTGAGCCCACTCTTCTCGTCGAGTGTGTAATTCCCACCTTACGCACCGCGATTGAGCTATTACCCGACACTGCTCCAATGGAGGAACGCTTACTGAACTTAGAGTCCCTAGATGAATATCATCGATCTTCATTACAGAACAATGAGGCGGCTAAAAAACGATCAAATGCCTCTTTTGATCGACATGTCAACCTTCTCTCATTTCACGAAGGCGACGTCGTCCTTACTTACGATATTGCTCATGATACCTTTGTCCCCCTTATAGGTGCCCCCATGTGCGCCTATCCAATGGGCAGGCGTGCACTTGTGCGTGCATACTTTTAAATCGCCTGCACACATGGGGGCCCACACCCATAAAACCCCCTATACGACCCTCCGTACAGCCCCTGCCCAAAAATGGAAACCTTATTTCTATGCAGGATGATCAGACCACCAACTTGAAGCTTGTTGGTCCTCTATCGGATGCCTCATCCTCCTAGAATATCCAAATCTCCTCAAAATACTTCTCATCGAGTCACTATAGAAGCAAGTGAAAATGAGGTGGCAATGTGTGACCTACAACTATGTATAGGCCTTTTCACCAAACTTCCATCCACCATTCTGGGAGCTCCAGGTGTCCATTTCTTGATCCGTCTTCAGCCACGAGATCAACATCCCATCCTCTACATCACGATAGTCCCCGGGCCTCTTTTCATCCTGAGCCCCTGGNGCAGACATTAGCCACAGTATGCCAAAGCTTCCAGAGAGAACCTAGTCCAGCTATGTCATCCCTACCAAAAATCACTAACATCCATTATGTCACAACTTCATTCAATGAACATATGAGATGCCCGTGCTCTCTATGTGAATCCTTAGATCATTTTACATACTAGTGTCCTATGATCATTGAATACAGAATGCTAATTGACGATGCTTCAAAGACCCACATAATCAATGGTTGACCTTAACCCGTCACTAGAGATTCTTCATGTCATTTCTCCCAAACCCAAAGCCCTTCCAACACCTCCATGGTTCTTGGATGACTTATCCAAGGATTCACCCCCAGATCCCCCCAATTCTCCCGCTCATTTCCCTGTGGAAATTTTACATCCCACTACCACATGTACTCCTCAGTACTTCAATATTTAGTTTATGTCGAGTGAATCATCAAAATTTCCTTGCATCATTCCCCCTGCTTCTTCATCACCAGGGGGCAGCCACACAACAACAATCACCAATATCACTCTTCATGACCCCTTGTATTCCCACCAATTCCACTGTGACGAGGAAATACTCTAAGAGTTAAACAACCCTGACTACCCATGGGATGCGCTACACCATCGAGCACTCTTCTTTCCATAGGAGCCTCCACGCCTCCTAACCAACAACCCATATATGCAGTCGAAACCAAATATTTTATCCCACCAGGGCATATCAACTGGTTCAACAACCCCATTCCTGCCCCTGATTCTTTTGAAGAAAGCAACATGGCCAACATTTCCCCAACCATAAAAATCGACATTTCCATAAAAAATGGTGTCGTCGAGGAAATCGCCATTGGAGCTACTTGCACTCCTCATGAAATCACTACCTATAAAGCCCTCTTCCAGGAATATCGGGATATTTTTTCCTGGTCATACACAGAAATTCCCGTCCTTGATCCCTTGATCATCGAAGATCGCATCGGCACTTGGCCTGACATAAACCTAGTTCATCAAAAATAGCGACCGCTCCACCCATCCAAAGCAGTAGCTATCAAAATTGAGATTGACAAATTACATGCTATCAGGTTCATCTAACCCATCTCTTATACATCATGGGTTTCCAACCCTATACCCATTAAAAAAAACAGGGCACTATTCACGTCTGCACAGAATTTTGTGATCTCAATCACACATGTCCCAAAGACAACTTTCCAATGCCTTTCATCAATCAAATTATCGATGACTACGCAGGCCACGAGGCTCTATCCTTCATGGATGGTTTCTCTGGTTATAATCAAATTCAAATTCACCCAACCGATCAGTACAGGCACAACTTTCCTACAGGCTATGACATACATTTTTCATGATCTAGACCATATCATCCTCGCATACTTGGACGACCTGACAACTCGATCAAGAAATATACCCAACATCTTGATGATTTACGGATCATCTTCCAATGATTTCATCAGTACAATATTCGATTGAACCCCCTCAAATGCATGTTCTACGTCACTGCAGGGTACCTCCTCAGATTCATTGTTTTCGAAAGAAGTATTACCGTGGAGCCCCTCAAAGTCCAAGCCATCACCAAAATTCCACCTCCTTGGAATTTACGTCAACTCCAGAGCCTACAAGGTAAGGCTAACTTTCTACGATGATTTTTCCTAGACTATGCCACTCGTGCACATGGTTTCCTTCTCTTACTACATCATGACATCCCATTTTAATGGGATGAACATGCCCAACATTCATTTGACAATCTTAAAATGGCACTCTCCAATGCCCCTTTAATTAGTGCACCTGACTACAATCGTGACTATATCCTCTACATATCAGCATCAGTTGTTTTAGTAGAAGGCGTTCTTGTTCAACTAGGTGATGACAATTGTGAGCATGTCATTTATTACGTTAGTAAAAACCCCTCAGGGCCACCCTTGAAGTGTAAACACGAAGAGAAAATAGCTCTTCCAGTCATCCACACAGTCTAGAAACTGCGTCACTACATTTTTCTTCGCACAACTAAGGTTGTAGCTGATTCCAACCCTATGCAATACTTTCTTAGTCGTTGGCAAATTAACGAAAAATTTACCCGATGGATCGTTATCCTTTAGGAGTACGATCTTTAATTCTCAACACCCAATAGAAAGAAATCCCTCGTTCTCGCCAAACTGGTCACAGCCCTCCCCTTTGACACCACCAGTGCCCCCGTCAATATCGTCTTTCCCGATGAACACCTCTTTTACATCACTTTGGATGATCCTTGGTACGACGACCTCCTCGTCTACCTCCGAACTCAAAAGTTCGATAACCACCTTTCACAAGATGATCGTCGTCGTATTCGCCATCAAGCCCCCTGCTACCTCCTCATCGGAGACATCTTATACTAGCGAGGGGTCAACACCATTCTTCGTCGATTCCTGACCATTGACGAGGCCGATAGAGTCTTAAATGACTGCCACAACGGTGCATGTAGGGGCTATCTTTAAGGAATATCCACTGCTCAGAAGATTATCCGAGTATGTTACTTTTGGCCTACCTTGTTTCATGATTGCATTCATGTCGTGAAATGATGCAAGAAGTGTCAGTTGTATGCCAACAAAGCCCAAGCACCACATTCTCTTCTTCATCCAATCATCACTGCTGGCCCTTTTTGTAAATGGGTCATCGACTTCATGACTTGTAATCCTCCCTCCAGCAATGGACACAAATACATTGTGGTCACAGTTGATTACTTCACCAAATGGGTGGAAGCTATGCCCACCTTCAACAATACCACTGACACTGCAATGCATTTTTTCTTTAACCATGTCATATCTCGCTTTGGAGTACCACTCCAACTTGTTTCCGATCACGGGAAACACTTTGAGAATGCGATTTTCATCAAACTCTCATCTCGGTTAGGATTCTGCCACGATTTTGCCTCACCATATTACCCTTAGTATAATGGACAGGTTGAAGTAGTTAACAAGTTCCTCAAGACCATGTTACCGCATATGATTAATAAACATAAGACCAATTGGCATCATATGTTATTTTTTGCGCTATGGGCTTACCATACGGCTGTGAAAATAGCTACTAGTTTCACACCATTTCATCTAGTCCATGGGGTTGAGGCCACTCTTCTCGTCGAGTGTGTAATTCCCACCTTACGCACCGCGATTGAGCTATTACCCGACACTGCTCCAATGGAGCAACGCTTACTGAACTTAGAGTCCCTAGATGAATATCGTCGATCTTCATTACAGAACAATGAGGCGGCTAAAAAACGATCAAAGGCCTCTTTTGATCGACATGTCAACCTTCTCTCATTTCATGAAGGCGACGTCGTCCTTACTTACGATATTGCTCATGATACCTTTGTCCCCCTTATAGGTGCCCCCATGTGCGCCTATCCAATGGGCAGGCGTGCACTTGTGCGTGCATACTTTCAGATCGCCTGCACACATGGGGGCCCACGCCCATAAAACCCCCTATACGACCCTCCGTACAGCCCCTACCCAAAAATGGAAACCTTATTTCTATGCAGGATGATCAGACCACCAACTTGAAGCTTGTTGGTCCTTTATCGGATGCCTCGTCCTCCTAGAATATACAAATCTCCTCTAAATACTTCTCATCGAGTCACTATAGAAGCAAGTGCAAATGAGGTGGCAATGTGGGACCTACAACTATGTATAGGCCTTTTCACCAAACTTCCATTCACCATTCTGGGAGCTCCAGGTGTCCATTTCTTGATCCRTCTTCAGCCACGAGATCAACATCCCATCCTCTACATCACGATAGTCCCYGGGCCTCTTTTCATCCTGAGCCCCTRGGATTCCATTTTTCATACCCTAACCAGGTAYGCATGTGCATATTCAAARTTATCCAATAAATGCTCGTCTGTTCGATTCTCTTCAGATATTGTTCAYGTCAGGTATTTGGTGTTTAGGTGTGCAGGTACTTGGTCATCATACATCAAYGCAACCCCTTTAGGTATATACTCAGCACTGGCATGTAGTAATTCCCTCTAAATCTCACTTGCATCTCCAGTCACACCCTCTGACATTTTCCTCTAGGATCCCCATTTCCAGCTCTGCAGTACCAACACCTCAATTTGCATCTTTGGTACTGTCACCTGGTAGCACTCTTACCCACATGAGTTTTCCCATTCATATCACCCTTTTGCACCTTTGACACTCATGTTATTTTTCAAAACCCTTTAGGGATGTGAGTCCCAATAGTCTTACATCATGTCACGAATCAACCACATACTCCTTCTCCTCATTTTGCAAGATTTCCGAATGGGCTCCCAGATTATCTCTTCAATGTTCTATTTTTGCCTGCACCTCCACAGTATCATGAACCCTCCATTTCATCCACAATTAGTTTGATCATCTACAAATTTCCCTTCATTTCACCTACCTCATACAGAAACCCACTCATGGGGCCCCCACCCTCCACCAATTCTCCAAGCAAATTGTGCCCTACCCGGGCCAACCATGTTACATTGGGGCACCCGTTTATGTATTTGTACACTTATCCCAAAATTATTCTTTATTTATTGTACAAACTCCTTTGTTTCCAACCAACATTCACA
>JZKD02S0270573.1:0-10582 GCA_000966675.3 Picea glauca
GTCTCTCTTGCCACGATTGCAACGTCGGTCTTGCCACGTTTGCAACGTCTCTCTTGCCACGTTTGCCACGTCTCTCTTGCGACGTTTGAAACGTCGCTCTTGCCACATTTGAAACATCGGTCTTGCCACGTTTGAAACGTCTCTCTTGCGACATTTGAAACGTCTCTCTTGCGACGTTTGAAACGTCGGTATTGCGACGTTTGAAACGTCGGTCTTGCCACGTTTGAAACGTCTCTCTTGCGACGTTTGAAACGTCGCAAGAGAGACGAAAATTAGGCCRTYGGAAAAACGACGTCATGTGAAACGACGTTTGAGGGGGTCCGAGGTTTGTCGGTCTTTCGACAATAGAAAGTCGCAATTGCGTCGAACACGCCGTCGGAATTTGACCCAAATGTAGTAGTGACTCCCTTTCTTCTCTGTGAGATCTGACAGCTCACAAGACTTCGCAGATTCTCCACCGAGAATTTTGACCATCCATTTCTTCCTCTGATAACTCATCCTCCTGTGGTATTATGTCACTATGTCTTCTTTCAACTCCTTCGATGGCTCAAATCCTTCTAAACCTTCTCAAACTTTGAGTCTTTAAGAAAAATCTTGCACGCACTCCTTGCGACAGACTTTCAAGCACTTCCAAGTGTTGAAATCCTTCAACTCTGCGCACACCTGCAACAGCAGTCTTTAAATTCTTCACTCAGGTCCACAACCCTGAGACTTTGCTCAGCCTTTGCACTCCTTTCACGGCTCCTATTCATGTCTGGACTTCTGCAGAAATGAGAACAAAAACTTTCTCTCCTGATCTTTCAGAGACAAATCTCTGAACCTTTTGTCAATGCACTCCTTGCGAACACTTCAACTGCACTCCTTGCAGGAACTCTTGCTCAGATAGAGAAACAATTGAAACTCATTCCTCTCCTCTTCCCTCTCATATTTCAAACATTCAACAAGAAATCATTCATACATAGCATAAAAGCAATTGCATGACACAAAGAGTAAAACATTCATGAGCATAACATTCAAAGATGCATACACAAATAATATATGAACACCATGAGTCTGAATCACAACTTTCTTTGTAATAATTTAGAACTTCTGTACATGGAGTCTGCTGCACAGCTCTCTGCTTCTCTTCTATGCTCTTCCAAGCTCTTCATACACTCATGATGCTTATTGTTACAATACACAGTGAGGGTGTCTATATCATGTTTCCCTCTTGGGCTCTAAAACTGTCTAATATACACATTCAATTCTACCTACTTGCATTAACTACTTTAAATGCCTTCTAAATACTAAGGATGAGAGCGAATTTCTCAAGGTCCGCTTACATTATACAAGTGCGCTTATTCTTAATGGCTTCATTTAAGATCGTGCAATAACTTTAAGGTGATTTCAAAATTTGTACTGGGCGCTTTTCCAGCTGTTTGTTGTCTCCACACTGGCTCGCTTGATGTTGGCGATGCTCTTGCATCAATCTCTCAATGAGTTGGACGAGCACCATAAATGGGAGGTAATCACATGATTTCTTGGATATTCATTAGGCTTGGCCTCGAACTTTGGAATGTCTGAGGGAAACTTGGTTGTCATAGGAGGCCAATGCAGATCATGACATATGGTGTCGTTTAATAGCCTTTTCAAGTTTGGAAATTGCAGAGTTTCCAGAAACAGTAATTTGGGTTGTTGATTATAACCAAGGAAAAAGGATCCTGAAGTTTGGCTGGTACCAGGTTGCTAGAAAAAATTAGGTTTATATCCAAGGTTCTGATAATAACCATGGTCATGACCAACGTATGGATTATGCGCTTGTTGAGACGTCATCGGATGACTCCCATAATAGAACGTAAAGTGTTGGGCTTGCATCGTATTCTAAGGATTTTGGGAAGGGTTTCCCCCTGCCGATCTGACGGGCATAGGTGTTGAGCCTTGCCTAGGGTTCCATTGGCTATGGAAGGGGTTTCCCCCGGTCGACATCCATAACAAGGGAATTGATCCTTGCCACAGATTCCAAGGTTCTTGGGAGGAAGGAATTCCTGAGTTTTCCCCCTTTCCAAGAATAGTACCTTGTATAGGATGTTGTTGTCCATAACCGGGGTTGCCCCCGACCGAGATGACAGCTGACCAATATGAATTGTTACCAAACATGCTGAACAAAGATAACAATTTTGAACCTACCAACATGTTGTAAGAAGGAATTCCTTGAATACCTACTCCAAATGAACTATAGTTTATGGTTGGCCCGACGGAGTGTTGGTGAGCATCGCCAAGCGAAGGGGACAAAGAGGGTATATGACCCCCTCTATAAGGGGAAGCGATATAGGGAGATGAAGTGCCCCCAATAGATCCTTATAGAGGATTGTTTGAGCTCCCTACCCCTAGACCTAAAGTCTGTAGAGTGGAGTAGGAAAGGACAGAGTTTGTATTGAAGCCAAGCATCCCATATGAGAACAAAGGACTTGTCGCACTCTGGGTGAAAGGAGTAGTGATTGCCACCACAGATGGAATCAAACCATTTCCCGAGGTAGAGGCGGTCGAGACCATGGTGGTCCAGACCGGTGACGGTTGGTTAGGAGGCTGAACACCCCCTGTAGTGACAGTCGTAGAGGGAATGTGAGGATTCCCTGAAGTAGCAGCATTTGTCTCCATTGCTACTTTTGACGCTACCTGACGCTCGTAAGGTTTAACCTGTACGATGATGGGCACCGATAGAGAAATGATCGATGGGTTATGTTGACCAAGAACTTCTGTTCCAAGGTCAGAAATGCTTGGTTCCTATGGAATCAAATGTTCTCCCCTCAGAGATGGGTCAAGCTCGGTTTTCTATGTCCCAGCTGCTTCAAAAGACCCTTGTTGGTCTAGTCTTCACCTTAGCGGTGGAGAGGTGGTTCGAGATTAACCAGTAGTAGGCCAAGAAGCCTTCGCAACTGGTGGAGCTCCTCATCCTCCACGGTGTGATAAGATCAATGACACACTAGGGTTTTATATTAACATTTAAAGAACCAAAACACACTAGAAAAATTTCGTAAGAGATAAGACAAGCAGATCACTAGCTAGTTGGAAGAACAGTTACACCAACCAAAACTAGAGAAAATTACCAGTGCAAGTGAAACTCAAATACAGAAGCACCCTCTGGGTATACTTTACAAAGAGTGACCCAATTTCTTTCCTAGGTACAATGGTATACCCCCTCAGTCACCTGTGTAAGTCACTAATATAAAGGAAACGAAGTTGCCAGCAGGTGAACAATCACCAAGCAGGTAGAATCGACAGTGAAGTGGACCGCAATGAGTAGGGTATCAAGCCCAAAACTTATCAAGGGTATCGAAAGTAAGTGTTCCGGAAGACGAATGAGGACCTCGAATGGATTTGATACCCACAAAGCTCCATGGAAATTGTGATCAACGGAATCCCAAGATAATCCCTCTATATTTGTTCCCCACTACACTTGGTCCGACTTTGGAGGGGTTATCTCCTCTACCTTTCTGCATGCGACCTCGTGTTTAGCCCCTATGTTAGAGGGGGGTCTCGGATAACTTTCATGGTTACTGGACTTTCAATAATTCCCTAGCACATAATCTTATGTATCTTTTTTTTATCCTTGAAGACTTTCCTCTCTAATCCTAAATCAAGTCTCTAGTCTAGACTGCATTGATGGAACCTACAAACACAAAGTCTAATAACTTTTAATTAAGCGTTAATTTTAGTGGTTGTCTTAATTCAAAAGGAACATAAGTGAAACCAATGATGTTCTTTAAGAGATGAAAGAGAAGAGAATAAGATGAAACTGGAGAAAATCTACTTCTTCCTCATAAATAAAGATTTTCCAAATTAATCTCTTTCACTGAAATTTTCGTAACTATTTTTCTCAGATCTTTGAAAAGAAAAACTTAAAACAAGATTTCTCTCAAATACAAGCTACCTAATGTCCTAAATATTCAAAATAAAAAACTTAAGAAAACTTTCTCTTTCCTTGATAAATGAAGCAACTAACCTAAACTACTTTACCAAACAAAGAAATGAAAGCATTTTTTTTTTATTGTTTTATGCTTCAAAACAAGAAATTTGAAAATGAATTCATTTATTTTCTTTTAAAGAAAAAAAAAGGGAAAAATAACAACAAGACAAGACCAAGAAATGACTTATGGCCCAATCGCAGAATGGAGGGAGTCACCGACAATACCAAACAGGAAGATCAGAACATACTCACAAACTTGTCTAAAAACCCTAATAAATAAAAAACAAGAAATATTTGATAAAAATAAAGTTATGTTGAGGTTAGACCTAGGCTATAGAATGATATAAAATAGACCAAGACTGGATCAAGAAAACCCCTAATAAGTGCTACTTCTGATAGGGAAGAGGATGACTGCCTGTTCTTAAAAAAAAATTCTCAACAAAGGCACGCCACTCACATTTCAATAGCTAGTGTATGTACGTGGGTTGTGCAAAGGCAGGGCACATATGTATCCATGCAGGCCCACTATAGGCCGCGTACACCTTTGTAAATCCTAAAAAAAAAATGAAAACCAATGGTCAAGCACAAGTAGGGAGTACTGGTATGGAAGACTAAAATCCCTTAAAGACACACAAGCTTACATAAACTTTAGAAACAATAAATAAACTTATTAAAGCACCCAAAAAGAATATCCCCAAGAAACCTAGAGGTTTCCCCAGTACGTTCTCCAATTCTAATGTTAGCGGGAAAACCCCCTATGGACTACACCAGGGTTCTAAAGTGCAATCATAGTTAAACATCTAAATTATCCTACTTTTAATCACTATCCCGACATTACCCCATAATCATGCATAGAAGACAAAGTGTACAGATCCTGTAGGAATACCTTAAACTTCACATTCGGTGTCGATCCCTTTGTGCTTGATTGTTTCTCGACTTCAGATCTCCTCCTAAGGCCAACCTGCATTCACCAAAAGACAAACAAGAAACTACAAGCATGCATTCTATACATGGATTAGTGGGTTAGACATCATAATCAAGAATTGTAAACAAATAATAAAGATTTAAGACGTCATTTTGCAGAACGGAAAAAGTAATTCTTTATATTAATCTCACAAAAGTCACTTACAATATGAGACCGATACTGCTCCTTGAAATTGGTCATTGACTCCTCTTCACAATGCACCAACTACTTCCACGTATCCTTCTCCTCTTTAGTTCTCTCTAGGTAAATGGCAAGGGCTTGCATTGGAGGAAAAGAGAATTCTGGCTCAAACTCACAATGTGGTTGCCAAATATTGGGGCAAAGGGGGAATGCAGAAATGGCCAAAGTTTCTATTCTCTCATTCCTCTCTCTAGAATGGGATCCCAACCCCTTCTTTTATAGGCCAAAATAAATAGTAACGGTTGGGGTGACTGGCCATGGGCGATCAAATGGTTAGGTAATGGCCTGGAAACCCGTATCCCTTTGAAATTTTCATTTTTTGTGATTTCTGTGAGTGTACGCAGGATTTACTGGTGTGAAAAGCACGTGTATGTGGGCAGTAGTGGTGCAGGGTGCGTACACCTTCAAAACAATAGTTTTTTAGAAGAGTTGTTCAGTGATATCTTGGAAAATATAGCGAGTAAGATGGCCTGATGCCAAGTATGCATGTCTGGTGCAATTTAGGGTTATAACATCTTGCAAGTGGCATTTTCCCTTTTATATTAAGTTCAATATGTCTCCGAGCTTTAACATATTTTTCATTTTCATTTTCGCAAATCTCTATGGATTTGGTGTCCTCAATGCAAATTGAAAAAAAATAAGACTCATTTCTTCTATGAAAACACATTTTGATAGATTTTTGTTTTAACTGAATGCATTTTTCGTGTCCTGTGTATTGTATCACCTTCATATCGGATTTATCTATTTACATTTTGGATTCAACATAACAAAAAAACCTGCACAAGAAAAGAACTTGTTAACTTGAAATATCTCAAGAAAATGATTGAAGATCATATAAATTTGAACACAGGAATAAAAATATCCTATGTACATGTGTAACATGTATATATAGACACACCTATGCACATCCCTTGACAGATTATTTTCATGGCTTAGCGCCATTTTTGACCACTCAACAACTTGAGCAGTAGATTCAAATCGATAGGCATGAGGTTTCATCTGATACCTTTGAAGTGTTTGTTTTACACATGCCCCTGCACTGTCGTGCTCTCATTTTCCATGATCAGTCTAAAAAATTCCAACAATGTGTAATGTTTTATTTTTTATGAAGATGACACAACCAATAGAATGATCATGAAGATTTGAACTGACCTGGACACCCATATGACTATATCCATTGTCGATCGAATATGATCCCACGTTATTTCAATGAATCATAAAATTTATCAAAACAATGTTGTACATAATGTGTGTAGTGTGCTCGATCATCACTTATATAAAATTTATATTTATTAATAACACTTTGATTGTCATTGGTGATTTATATGTTATCAAGACTCCATTGAGCATGTTTATATAGAACGTGGACAAAATACAATGACTTGATCAGAATGATAATATTCACTTTGTATTTCTTTTTGTCCATCGAATGTGTAATTCTCTACAAAATCAACTACATACAAAATTATCCCTGGTGGAAACACTTCACGTATTGTTTGAATTGTATGTATTTCCATCAAGATCTATGTGAATGCTTGGTGCATTTATAAATTTCTTCCTAAAACTTTTTGAAAAAATTTATCAAACAAATTTTATCTACTTTCAAATCAATCCTTTTCGAAATAACATTTGAAGAATGTGGAGTTCTGTTGTTTATATATTCATATCTCTTCCAATTGACTATTATATTAGAAAATGATTGATCATTCATATCAATAGGATACTTTGAGTGGAACAAAATTATATTTCCACAACGATCACATTTCTTTCCACCAGCACATTTTTTTTGGTAAAATAATTCATCACCTTCTCTTTCACTTAGAATTCCAGATACAAAAGAACGAAATGTGGAAGGAGGAGGTGAACTTGGCCATTATGTTTTACGAAAATCAATAAAAGTGCCAGAATATAACTCAAATTCCACATGATAATGACAACAATGAGTGTCACGAACAATGATGGGTCTAACAAACCATGGTTTTTGTTGCACAAATGTATTGATGGAAATTTTAACTTCTTTGTGCTCTTCTTTGAACTTATTGAAAAATTATGTTTGTGTCATTGGAAATATATGTTTTGGATGTTCTTCATATTTTTTGCATACTATTCTTCGTCACAAGACATCCCTTGTATGTTGTGAAAAATGAGATTCTGTCAACCAACAATTATGGGCCAATTCTTTAACATTTTCTGCAAGTCTATTTTTGTAGGGTTGTCTAGAAATCATTGTCCAACAAGCAAGTTCATCATGCATCTATTTTCAATCGAAATTTTCTATGTTTGTATGATATTTTTCTTGACATTCCCATCATTTTTTCCATGTGTCGTGTCAAACGATATTTTATATTGCTAGATGAAACAATTGTTTTTTGTATCACTCTACGTGCAATACTAACATATTTTTTTCAAGATTTTCCAAAAGCTTTTAATACACTAGTTATATTTTCAAAGAAGACATTTTGTTTCATCTTTGTATCTTTTGTCGACTTTTGAATACCCAATAATGATGTAGTTCCTTTAAATTTCTTGACATTATTAGACAGCGTAAAAGTTGAGCTTGTACTGTTATTGATTCATCTTTGAAAAAAGTATTATACATATTCTTAGTTTGATATATTATATAATGCTTATCTTATTTCTTCCAAAATTTGTGAGTATCCAGATTTTCTAATATTTCATCGTCAATGTTGATATATTCTCCTGCATATTTCAATTTAAAGTTTATATTAAAAATAAAAACCGAACATAAATTCACTAAACTGTATACAAGTGTTCATCTTGTATTATCTAAATTTATGTACATACCCATAGATGATTCATCTCCTGCTTCAGTTTTGGTTTCAACGTCTTCATCGACGTTATGAGACAGATCTATTTATGTTTTTTGAGAAACATCAAATCATAATTACAATCAATTATATTAAACAATATTTTAAATTTTAATTCTATAGTTTTAATATAGAAAATATGTGCATGCATACTTGGTTGGAGTTCTTCTTGCTGAAAATATTTATTTACATTATCATCATTTCTTTCTTCAACATTTGCATGATCTTATTTATTTCTCCAATAAGGATCTTTCCTTTGTTCATTATGGTGAGTTTCATCTCGAGTGTGATCAAATTTTCTCTTGTGCAAACTTTTGTTTCCCATGAGTAGAGTTATCTGCAATTTTCTTTTAAAAAATTAACATTTCAGAATAGTCTTAGAAAAAATTCATTGTCACAAAAATTATAAAAAAATAATATCAATAATTTTATGTTCAACAAAGGCTTCACCTTGAAAAAAAATTCAACATTTAGCTTTCAATATATAAATTTTTTTTTGTTTGTAAGTTAGAAGATATATTAGATCCTGCTAAGGAGAAACAATTACAGATGTCATAATATCCCATGAGGCTATGGAAACATCGCCTTGTGGGAAAACAATGCTGCCACATGGCCATTAAGGTTCCAGGTGTCCATGCAGAATTCAAAAAATTGTAAAGAGCATAAATTGTATAGTCCTAGATCTAGGATGCCACACAGGGAGAAAATCATGTAAGCTAAACTGTCCATGCAGAATTCAAAAGACTGAAAAGATAAAAAAATGTATAATCCATAGCTAAGAAGACACGCATGGAGACAACCTTGTAAATTAAATTGTCTAGAGACATAAAAAAATTAAGAAACATGGGAAAGTTTAAATTATCTAGAGCTGGGGTCAGGCATCCTCTCATTCTTTCGTTCCTACGAGATGTCCTTACCCAAAGTCCCTATGTTCGGGATAGTTTGTTGGAAATCCCATAGAAGAGACATCAGAAGCTCCTCATCATGAAACCGATCATCTTCCCTGTTCTGAAACTCTTTGATGGTGCCCTTGACATCCATGATTGAGTGCTTGATGAAACCCAAGGAGTCCTTCAGAGGTTCCAACCTAGCGCACTGGGAGAAAGCAATGGGGGGTAGAGGGGGTGGAGGCTGGTGGGGAGGTGGAGGCTGAGGGATGAGATTTGGAGCAAAGCCCAGGAAATTTCATCTCTATCGAACCACTCAACTCTACAAGCATATGTAGAAGACAAGGGAGGTAGTTATGGTGTAATGGCACATTCAAAAGGGTGTTCTGGAAAGGTGGCGCAAGTTGAGGCATGGGGAAGATACAGAGTGGAGGCACGAGTAGGGTTGTGAGGTAGGATTTGAGAATTTTTCTAGCCATGACCCCTTGATCCTCTACCTCTCTCTATGTAACATGTCTCTCCCCACTTAGATTTACCTCAAAGATAAGGCATTGGGAGATAAACAGAGAACCACAGATGGAGCTCGAGGAAATGGTTGAGCGAAGGAAAGATTTTTATCCAGAACAAAAAATAAATGTAGACTGAAGGATACGTACGAGGTGCGGGAGGCCAAGAGTGCAAAATATGATGGAACAAAGGAGAAAGCTTGAGACAGAGCCAAAGAAAAATGCATACTAGTCGGAGAGGGCGAGATGTGGGAGGTTGAGGGCTCAAAGGAGCCATGGAGTTCCTTAGCTCGGGCCAAAAACGATTGATCCAGGTGAGGTGATGGCCCTCGACCTGCATCTAGACCATAACATTACCATCCCTACTAGTTGGAGAGCCATTTCATTAAAGCGAACTAAGTGGAAATGAATGCATGGGTGCATTGAGTGAGGTTTTAAATGCATGGAGTAAAGGATGAGGTGAGTCCGGTATGAGTTGATGCGTTGTGGCGTGGGTTGTAGCTAGGAGTCCACCAAACTTTCCATCCACTAGTCGAATCCGATGACACTCCATCTGGGGATTCAATATATAAATTGTTATTCCAATAAAAACTTGAACTTAAAAAAATAAACTTTTTTTTGTAGTCAAAGCATCAATTAACTTGTTCAACAAAAACGAAAAATATGATTCGAAACATTGTATAGGTGCTCTAGAAAACCATGAAACAAGCGAGTGAATTGTGTTAAATGTGTTCATCCGAAAGCGTATTTATATGATTTAGCATGAAATGAAAAGATACGACGTGTCTATTCATTGTTTCCGATCGACAAGATTCCCTCACCCATATTCCGATCGAAAAAAGGTTTTTTCGGACGAAAAGATAGGAAATCATTTACTTTTAATAGATTACGTTGGAATTACATTTTCCGGCCTAAAAAAATGAATCTTTAGGATGAAAACTAGCGAATTCCCTCTAGCTTACCTGAACTTTGGAGGTTGTGGACTCCTGCAAATACTCAGAATTTAGTTTCGAAAATGATACCAGCATTTGCAAAATGGAATCTACTTTCAATGGATATAATATTTTTTCATTATTATTATTATTTTTATCTTATTTTATTTTTTTATTTTTTAAAATCCCTATATAATATTTTCAGATGACATTATGATTCAATGAAATGAAATATCTATATCTCTAAAAATACACGGTGAAAAATTTAGAGAAATTTATATTCAGAGTTTGTAAATTGTTCTTTTCAAACGGGTATTT
>JZKD02S0270595.1:0-20597 GCA_000966675.3 Picea glauca
AGATTGCAGGTGCAACATATGAAATACTCCAGGTCACGGGCAAAGGCAAGGGCTACGGCCTAGTTGGGTACTGGAGGAAAGGAATTGGGCTTTCGAATTCCTCGTGGAGCGGTCAGCTTGAAAACGTGACTTGGCCGGGCGGATCTAAAGACATACCCCGCGGTTGGGCAACGCCTACGAACAGCACGAAGATGAAAATCGCGGTTCCTGTTAAAACCGGATTCATCGAGTTCGTCCAGACAGAGAAAAATAAAACCGGCACAGGGCGAGTAGTCTCTAAGGACAGACCCGGTTTTGTGATTGAAATATTTGAAGCCGTTGTCAAAAACCTTTCATACGATCTTCCGTATGAACTCATTCCTTACGACAGCATTGACCCAGACTCGGCTGGTTATTACAATGACCTACTCACACAAGTGTCATTAGAGGTCTGCTGTTAACAAATTTGTTCCTCCGTTTCTGCACGTATATGGCTGTTATTTATAACTAATCTAATTTAGATTCTTTTTTAATGGCCTGATCAGAAATTCGACGCAGCTGTGGGGGATTTTACCATCCTTGCAAAACGCAGCATATATGTCGATTTCACTCAGCCCTATTTTGAATCAGGGCTGGTGATGGTAGTTCCAATAAAGGAAGCCAATCCCAGCAATCCTTGGACATTTATCCTTCCTTTTACAGCAGGCATGTGGAGTACAACGTTAGCAATCTTTGTCTTCACAGGAATGGTTGTGTGGTTACTGGAACACAAGTTCAACGATACTTTTAGGGGAAAGCCTACAGAACAAGTGACAACTTTGCTATGGTAATCCCTTCTTTCCAATTTCTTTTTAATAGCATTGTGTCTTTCCATTTATGATTTCTTTTGAATTAAATAAAACAAATTATGATTTCTTTAAATTATATAAAAAAATTCTGTGCTTATATTCGATATTCGTTGTTGATTATTGTTTACAGGTACTCATTCTCCACACTCTTTTTTTCTCAGAGTAAGTGTGTTATTTACCTTCAAATTTAATTTTGATTATATTACGATTCATAAAATGCTTACGATATTGATTTTGTACAGGGGAGAAGGTTGTGAGCAGTTTGGCTCGAGGAGTCATAATAATTTGGCTTTTCGTAGTTCTAATACTGCAATCTAGCTACACAGCAAACCTCACAGCAATACTAACCTTAAAACAACTGCAACCCACCATTCAAGACGTGGAGACTCTGAAATCCAGCGGAGCGTTCGTAGGTTACCAGGGCGGATCTTTTGTGGATGACTACCTTGTAGAGCAGCTGGGGATGGACAGAACGAAGCTCAAATCATATTCATCGTCACAAGAATATGCAGATGCTCTATCAAACAAATTAGTCGCTGCCATATTTGGCGAACTACCTTATATTTGTGTTTTCCTGTCTGAAAAAAGCGGCTTCACAATAGTTGGGCCGACATACAGAACCGGGGGCTTGGGCTTCGTATGTTTACATGATACCCATTGTTTTTTCATTGAGATTAGGGTTAAGACTAACTTGTGAATTTGTAATTGTTTTTAGGGTTGGAAATATACAGCGAGTTTGATTTTGTTTATGGACAGGCATTTCCGAAGAGATCTCCGTTCGTATCGGACATTTCGTTGTCCGTGTTGGAGATTTCAGAGGGCTCAGCGGGCTCGGAAAGTCAGAATATTCGGAAGAAATATTTCAACAACACAGACTGCACCAACGCAGGGCCGCCAGAAACTTCGAACCGGCTAAGCATGGARAGCTTTTGGGGCCTCTTCCTCATTACGGGCACCGCTTCAGCGACAGGTCTGCTCATATATTTGGGCCGTCTTGTTTACAAATATGTTCGCCATCGCCTTCCACATGAACAACAGCAGTTCCCGTCCATAAAACTTTTAATCTCAAGCCGCTTGAAAAGCTTCGCGAATTACATGGACGAGAAAAAGCTATCTGATAAATCTAAGGAAATCAGTCAGGAGAGTGATCAAAATCTCCCCGAGACCCCTGATTTAGGAACTAGTATTTCTACTCCGACGCCAGCGGAATGTCCATGTCCAGTGAACATGACCACCGGCAGTGCCGATGAAGATGAAGGAGGAAGCGGCAATGAAGGTATCATCTCCTCCGCATCGTCGTCGCGCTCCTCTTCCTTTTCGCTGCCTGACGCAACATATACACAGTCTCCACCTCAAAATCTTAATACTTAATGTTAGGGTTTCAATTAGAGGGATTAGGATTCATAGCCCTTCTTAAAATTTATTATGAGGATTTTTGTTTACAGCTGTGAAGCGAATGTGTAACCTTACAATTTAAAAGAAAATTACTCTTATTGTCATTTTAGTATAAAAAGTGTAACTTTATTATTTAAAAGAAATTACCATTATTGTCATTTTAGTATTTTTATACTAATCCATTATCGTCATTTTAGTATTTTTATACTAATCCATGTGTGTTGGGGTTCAGGAAACTCTATTAATACACCTCCTATTAGTTAAATTAGATTGTAAAATTAGATTATAAAAGGAAATTACCATTATTGTAATTTTAGTATTTTTATACTAATCCATGTGTATTGGGTTGTATGCAACTTTATTAATAGACTTTCCTTTATTAGTTAATTTTTTTTGTTTGTTAGTTTGTTTGTGACCGTGATTTGTGGGACCAACTTGTGGTTGAAAAACGGTGACTCAGGGGCATCTCAGTAGTAGCAGTCAAAATTCTCAACCACAACTGAGGGGCATCTAAGCCGTAGCAGTCAAAATCACTAGGGATAGCACCCCGCCTGAGCCATACCAACCCTTAACATGACTAGATTTTTTTTTATCCCGGCAGGTTTCGAACGGGTGACTTTAACATCACATAGTGTCTTAATAGCACACTCCGTCACCAAATGTCCTACACCTCGGAGACCCTATTAGTTAAATTAGATTGTAAAATAAATTACCATTATTGTCATTTTAATATTTTTATACTAATCCATATGTGTTGGGTTGCATGCAACTCTATTAATAAACCTCCTATTAGTTAAATTAGATTGTAAAAGGAAATTATCATTATTGCCATTTTAGTATTTTTATACTAATCCATCTGTGTTGGGTTGCATGCAAAGTTTTTTTTTTTTTGAATAAAAAAGTGGAACCTGCTATATTAGATAGACAAAAAACTTTTACAGAGTATACAAAGAGTAGGTCTGATGTCACCCAAAATGCTGCCGATTATCGGAAACCAGCATAGGTGGAGGGCAAGTAGCAGTAGCATGATGAAACATAAAACATAGTAGCATCTGTCCTGCCCGGAGTAAACCAGGACAGATGTCTATAGTCTAAATGCACATAAAACAGTAACATAATAAAACTAGAAACCAAGAGAGCAAAAAAACCTAGGTGCCTGGTGACCTGTCATCCTCGCCAGTCTGCAGCGTGGACCCAGCCAGGATGGTGAATTCTTGCGCGCAGAGGGGGCATTTCCGCTTCGCTGGAGCATTGGCAAATGCATCGAGGAGAATGTCCATGCGCTGGCCCATGAGGAGGGCCCGATGCTCCAGGTCAGACAAGTGGCCACGAAGGTCGAATATTAGAGCCAGGTGCTCTTCCCGGATGAGTGAGCCATGCATGCTACCACCCACGTCCACCGCCACTCCAAAACCCGCGTCGAACACCCTCTGCTCCACATCAACCTCTGCACCCTTCGTGCCTGCTTCATTCACCTGTATGTCATGGTAGCTGCAATTGTCGTCACCGGGCCAGGGGATTTCTTCCACAATACAACCATGGGTATCGTCTACCAGTGCCGGAATGGGTCTGCGTTCCTCCCGATGGGTCGCCGCAGTGGCGCGGGTTTTCTCTGCAATCGACAGGTCCTCCATGAACGGGTCTTCCACCACTATGTAGGGGGGAAACTCCTCCTCAGTGCCAGCATCCTGCCGGGCTCCCGGAGTATTAGCCTTGACGTCTCTGCTACAGCTAGCTCCTGGTTCAGCAATGGTGGCGAGTCGCGCCAAATTCTCTGCCCTGGCTTTCTTCCGAAGAATGGAGGTCGCCAGAGCCAAGGCACGTTCCAATTGCTCCTTCCGTCGCCGCTGCGCCTTATGTGCCTCCCAGGCCGAGCCACGACGAGGTCTGCCTCTCTTTCGAGCCATGGTGAAGGAACAGAGCAATTGCAGGTAAAGGCAGATGAACCGGGACGAGGGAAGTTGCAGGTGCGAAGCACGAGCAAGCCAACTCTGTCTCGTTACACACAGAGAGAAATACAACGAAAATGCAGAATGCAGGGGCGCGATGAATGCTGGACTGCACCAGAACGTCCAAGCGATAAGCAAAGCCGAGGCAGGTGCAGTCCCGCTCTGTCCGGGCAAATAAAAAACCAAATAATCATGAGCCGAGGTCACCCGCCCGCAATTAACCCTTGCCATCCCGGGTACACTGATGTCGTAAATGATCGCGCGAGGGAGAGGTCCCTCCATCCTGCGACTGCAGCTATGGCCGTCCCCCATCGTTAATACAGACTTGTGGGTGGCGGCCATCGACATTTATGCCCAGGCTGAGTGCGAGTCCACCTGTCGCCAAGGAGCTACGTGGCACCCCATCCGGGGGGGTTGCATGCAAAGTTATTAATAGACCTCCTATTAGTTAAATTAGATTGTAAAAGAAATTATCATTATTGTCATTTTAGTATTTTTATATTAATCCACTTGTGTTGGGTTGTATGAAACTTTATTAATAGACTTCCTATTAGTTAAATTAGATTGTAATATATAGTGGTAGTCTAAACATTCTATGTTTTGGTTTTCTTATGTAGATATATACAATTTTAATGGATATTATTCTATGTTGCACGAGTTTCCAAAACGTGAGAACGTTGGGAACGTGGATATGGGAAGTTTCCCTCAAATTTACAGGAAACTTGAATTTGGGAGCGACAATAATATATATTAAAAAAATATAAAAAATATTTTAGATTACAATGATACTTTAGATTACAATGTATAGAGATATTGATACATTTTAAATATTATTTCAATAAAATTGAAGTTGAATCCAGGACAATGTTTCTCATATTGCAACAACTACAATATTAAAATTAATATTTTAATTAGTGCTACTAATTATATGAATATATTTAACACAATAATGAAACTTTAATATCCACAAATATTCCATTAGAAAATGAGAAACAAAATTGAAAATACATATATACAATTTTAATATCTTTTAAAAATTAAACTTTACATATATAAACTTTAAACATCTTTGTAAATTTGAAGCATTATTAGTTTTTTATTGAGAAAACAAAATAGTACTACTCTTCTAATATGAAAATACAATAAAAGTCAATGATATAGTTGGTTGATATCAATTACAGAGTGGAGCAAATGCTTCTAGTAATAAATGAATAAATATATTTACATTTTAATTTAATATAATTCTAATTTAAAGCTCTTCTTTTAGGACACTGGTTCCCAAGCTCCCATTTATTTGATGTTGAAGTTCCCAAAAAGCTCCCAAGTTCCCAAAAGAGTTCCCAAGCTCCCAAAAGAGTTCCCAACTAGTTCTCGTGCAACATTGATATTATTTCTTCTTTACCGGTTGTTACTATTATTATTATTATTATTAATATAAATTGCAAACCCCCTCATTTCCATAGCTTGCTCATTTAAGAGCTCAACATGTCACTTGATTGATTATTATTATTTAATTAATATATAATTAATTAATTAATTATTAATTTAATTATTATTAAATATTTATTATTATTTATAATTAAATTACTAGAATTTGTTTTTATATATATTTTTAAATATGATGAAATTGATTATTTTTTTATATCTAATTTATGTATTAATATTTAATTAATTTTAAAATACTAAATCAAAAAAATATTTAGATGTAGTTAAATGGTTGTAAGGAAAAATTATTACCCTTACTTGAGTTTAAATCCCATTTTATAACATATTTACTATTAATGAACTAATATATAATCTATTCATAAATTATATATAATATATTATGAATTACATATAATATATTACTTGAAAATATATAATATATTACTTGAAAATATGTAAGTCATAGCAGAAAACATATCTACATATATAACAAAAATATATATAAATATGATCAATTCACTCCTCATTTCTTCACGATGAATTTGCTTATTTGGAACATAATATTCCTTTGAGTGTAATCAATCCAATCTTGATTTGGAACATAATATTCCAACAATTATAGATATAATAAATTGCATCTACACATTCCAATATTTATAGATATAATAAAGTGCATCCACACTTCAAACACAATAAAAATATGTACATATATATAATAAAATGAATATGATCAATTTACTCTTAAATGAATATGATCAATCCACTCCTCATTTAGTGGGCTTAATGGTTAAGAACATGTGTTTCCTCTTAAGAGGTCACAAGTTCAAATCCAGATAATGCCACTTGAGGACATACTTCATTTCATTCTGGATCTCTCAATTAAAATCATTTTTAAGTTTACATGCAATAAGAGAAAACCATAATCAATAATGACATATATTAAGCTAGTATAATTTCACCTAACTAATATTATTGTTCATGAACACAAGTACAATAAATGAGATTATATTGATAAAATTTTAAAGTAACTACTAATCAAGGACCTCCTTGCTTCACTAATACAATGCATGTTTTTTTATATTTTTAGTATTAGTTTTCTCATATGAAACATCCATATCATCTAAATTTGAATTATCTACATCACCTCCATTTTGTTTGAATTGATAGTTCTCGTCTTTTCGAACTCATTAAGAGGAACACCTTCAAGTTTCTTTATGAGAATTTTGGTGGACTTTTCTGAGGTGGTCTAGGTTGCTCAGCTGATTGAGATGGTGTTGGATTCTCATCAAGGCTCAACCTTTCAATTCTCTCAATCACATCATCCAAATGAACTTTAGGTTATGATGAAGTGGTTGGAACTTCTTCATGAAGGGGAGATGGTGCTTCAAAAATATATTCTAGAGATTGATAGAAGATAGGTATCCCCCATTCAATATGTGGAATCTCATTATCAAATTAATGATATATCTTTACATGAGTGAATCTATCCAGATGATCAAGTTGCGACTCAACAATTTTTTCATTCTTGGAGGATTCAAGAAAAATTATATCTCTAGAAAGAACAAGTTTCTTGTTTACCCTATTGTAAAGACGATACATGCCTTGGTGATATTTGAGTACCCCAAGAAAATGCACTTCTAACTCCTTGCATTAATCTTGTTTCTTTGCTCCTTAGGAGTTAAGTCATAACAGGTGGAACCAAAGACCCTGAGATTCCTTAAACGAAGGAATGTGACCATACCACATTTTATAAGGAGTCTTATTTTCAAGAGCATGAGATGGACACTTGTTTTTCACATAAACTACACTAGCCCAAAACACCAATTTCACCTTTTTGAAAAACATCATGGAATGAACCATATTTGAGAGAGTCCTATTCATCCTTTTAGCTACACCATTTTGTTGAGGATTGTATGGAAAAATGGTTTGATGCTTGATCCTATGTTGTCCAAGTTAGTTTTCAAATTCATTAGATGCACATTCTCTTCCATCCATACATGAAATTTTTTAAAAGTTTTAGAAGCTTGCGATTTTTCTTTCAATAAGTACACCCAACATATCTTGGTGTAATCATAAAAAAAATTCATGATATATCTATTTCCATTAGCAGATGGAATAAGCATGGGGCCACACAAATCAAAATGTATAAATCCAAGTTTTCTACATGCTCTGGAAGTAGAATCATGAAATGAATGCTCACTATGTTTTCCAGGGATACAAGCCTCACATTGCATCAAAATAATTGGAATGGTGGGAAAACTAGAAACACCATTAGTTTTCATCAAACAAAATCTATCATAATTAACAGAACCAAATCTAGCATGCCACAAGAGACTAGATGCTAATGTACCTTCATCGTGGAGAGAGAGATATGTAGAATTTTGTGCATGAGTAGATGTCTCTTTCAACTTCAACAATCTTCCATCCTCCACTCTTTTCATAAATACCATGCTGTTGGAAGCCTTCCTTAATATTTCAACTTTGGCACTGAAGATATGAATAGAGTGGCATTGCTGTCAAGTGTGAACAAGAGACAACAAGTTCCTTCACATCTCAGGAAGATATAGCACATCATGCATGTTGAAATTATAAATCCTACTTGTCTTGTACTTAAAGTGTGAAATTCTTCTTCATACAATAATGTCGAGATTTGTTAAATGTATTTGATTATTGCAATGTAGAAATTATTCTCTATGTGGTTGGTATATCCTAACTTTTAGGAGGTTGTTAATACTTAGTTGTAGTTGAGATATTTTCTCCAACAAGTTTCGAATTATTAGTTTGTGGTTGAGATATTCCTTCATGAATTTGTTTTGTAGTTGAGGGAAATATTGATGTATTTATACATACATGTGTTGATTAAATAATACATACTCAATTTAGTTTTGTGTGTGAAAGTAAATAATGTCTACTCTCCATTTTTATTTCATGGTATAAGAGCAGGATTGGGCTTAACTCCCTCACGGGAGGGCCCAAGAACATGATAGAGCTTTGAGTGTTGATCCTTTGTACATATGTAGGATAACGTAGTTGGTAGTTTATGAGAGTGTGTTGACATATTTTTTTATAGTTTTGTGTTGAGAGTACATTGTTATTATCGTATATTCACTCTTTATGCGAGGTGATGTCTACCATCACTTTGAGAAGAAGAGCCCAACATCCATCTGCGTACTTCTATAACCACGTGAAGAAGTGTGAAGCTCGTATGGAAAGCCTCCATATCATTTCCCTAGACTTTCGATCTACAACTAGATTGTCTCAAAATCTTCATAGCCACCATTTCAGAAGTAAAGGTTTCAGGTCTAATCCACCTTTGAAAAGGCCATCGATTTTAGTGTTGCCACCGATGATTTGCTAGAAAGAGTAGTCATCGATGGATCACAGTAGCTGTGAAGGAGGAGAGCCACAATTTAATATTTGAATTATTTTCTCTAGATCCATTGTCATGTGAGCAAGCTACCTTGTCACTGTAGAGAGAAGTCACCAGTTCACATGACAAGAGAAGCCACCATTTGAAGGCACTAGTGTGAGGAGAGGAGTTGTCATTACCTTGCCGGTTGTTAGTCTCACCGACACATGGCTTCAAGGAAGAAACTTGCAAGAAAGGCTACGTGTAAATATGCTCCCACAACAAGAGGTGTCAAGAAGCCTCATAGATACCATCCCAGAACGATTTACCTTTGAAAAAATTATCTGTTTCAACGAATTTGTGTCACTGGATCAAGTGCACCTGCTTGCTTGCTAATTTTTGTTATTGCGGCCTCATCTTCGATGCTTTTGTTTCACCTTCTTCCCTTGCCCTTGCATATCGCGACTAATAGAGAATTCATGATAATTTTCCCACCTTTTTTTTACTACGTGAGTCTTATAACTGATCACTATGAGAGTCACACTACATGTCTATCACAGGAACCATTTAGGGATATTTCAAATAAAACTCATAATTCATCATTTTTTTTTGTTCCCACTGGACCTAACCTACAACTCATTTTCAGATTTGAATTCAATGGGGCAACTATATTAGTTTCACTGTGTGTTTTTAGTAGAAGATATTTTTTTTAATTGTTGCAAATGTATTAGCATTTTGTTTCGAAATAAATGAGGATGGAATCTTCAGAGGTGAAAAAGAGGTATTAGATCTTTAGAGGGAAATCAACTGCAGGTTCAACTCATGGATAGTTTTTTAGATAGTTCGAGATGCTATAGGGGATCAAAGAAACTATGCTTCATTAGGATTGCGAGATAAATATGTCAGGACTTCTTATTGAGATAGTTCGAGATAGATCCAACCAAGTTAAGGGTTATGAGACATTTAAGTGCTAATGGTGTCCAATGATGTTGGGAAATTTGGATCACAATGGAGAGGCTACAACTTTTATAGGAATAGGTGGAAACCTGATTGAGTTCATAGCTTACAAGATTTCGACATGCTATGCTGATGAAGATATTATCTGCGAGAGATCATGGCACTTGCACTCTTTAAGGGAGGGTGTTGGAATTATAACTCCTACTTGTGTTGTACTTAAAGTGTGAAATTCTTCATGATACAATAATGTTGATATTTGTTAAATATATTTGATTATTGTATTATAGAAATTATTCTCTACGTGGCTGGTTGATCCTAAATTTTAGGAGGTTGTTAATACTTAGTTGTAGTTGAGAGGTTCTCTCCAACAAGTTTCGTATTATTAGTTTGTGGTTGAGATATTCCCTCATGAATTTTTTTTTTTGTATTTGAGGGAAATATTGATGTATTTATATGTACATGTGTTGATTGAATAATACATACTCAATTCAGTTTTGTGTGTGAAAGTAAATAATGTATACTCTCCATTTTTCTTTCAATGCAGAAGAAAATCTAGGAGTCCAGGCAATTTAAGCCTGATGGTGCCAATTCCTGTAGCTTTGAGACTTTATTTATATGCAAAATAGATTATACCATCTACATTGTCATTGAAATATTAAAAAAAGTCTCCTTGGAAGCTCATGTGGAATGTTGCAACTGTGTCAAGAAACCATGCATCTCTCCAAGAAGTAAATGAATTGTTAAATAAATCTTGAGTTACTTCAAAATTGCAATGGAAAACAATATTGTTGGTTGTGGAGCCTGGTTATCTTTTTGATTTAGAGGTTTGTATTAGCCGTGCTTGGACCCCATTCCCTAAAGGGGGGGTGTGGGGGGTTTTCCCCCCCACAACTGTCACCAGGGGGGCGATGACAATTTTTGTAGACCCCCCCCTGAAGGGGGATTCGGGGGCAGCGCCCCCGAAGCAAAATATTGGGAAAAATTGCCTTGTAAAATATTGTAATTACATAGTCAATCTGAACCGTTCATTACAAGGTTGCAGATCTGACGGTAGAAGTTCTTTTTAGGGATTTTTACCCTAAAAGGAAACCCTTTTTTATGAGGGAATTGTATTATGACTGTGTAGGTGTGATTATTGTATTATGAAAGAGGAGGCCGTGAGAAAAAGAAGAGGAAGTTACAATGGGCATGTTGCAGGTTGTATCCCTTCATTTTGCTGGATAATAAAAGTGAAGGACCTGTAAATTTCTCTGGTGGATGTAACCCACACTGGGTGAACCACATATATCTGTGTATTTATTATATTGTGTATATTTTGTGTTTTATTTCCGCATTTGTTTTATTTTATTGCCCCGTGATCTTGTTTTTCTAACAACTGGTATCAGAGCAAAATGTAACTCGTAGGAAAAGAAGGTTCCTGGTTCGAGTGGGAGCAATGGCGGAAGATAGAAAGTTTAGGGTCGAGAAATTTAATGGCCAAAACTACTAGTTACGGAATATGTAGATGCAATATTATTTATATCAGAAGGATATATTCCTACCATTGGGCAGAATAGAAAAGAATCTGACGACCATTGAGGACGAAGAATGGGAGGTTCTTGACATAAAGGCATTAGGAACGATACGACTGAGCCTGGAAGCTTCAATAGCTTTCAATATTTCAAAAGAAAAGACAATTAAAGAACTGATGGACATGTTGGCTAAATTGTATGAAAAACCCTTGGCATCTAATAAAGTATTTCTAATGAAGCGATTATTTAATATGAATATGTCATAAAGTGGGTCTATTGCAGATAACTTAAATGAATTTAATACGGTTACTAATCAACTAAGTTCTGTAAAAGTGGACTTTGATGATGAGGTCAAGGATCTTCTAATCCTGTGCTCATTTCCAGAAAGCTGGAATGACTTGGTCACGACGGTAAGTAACTCTATGTCTGGTTCAAACACTCTAAAATTTGATGATGTTGTTGGTGTTATCCTTAACGAGGAAATGCGACGGAAAAGCACATGTGAGACATCAGGTAATGTGTTTACTGTGGAGAACAGGGGAAGACAAAAGGATAGAGGAAAGGGCTGAGGGAACCATGGGAATTCTAGGAAGGACAGATCCAAATCCAGACTGGAAAAGATAGAGTGTTGGAATTGTGGGAAGAAATGACATTTTAAGAAAGACTGCAGAGCTCCAAAGAAACAAAGAGATGGACAACAGGAGAAAAATCATGAAGCAAATGTAACATGTGATGTGTTACAATATGCTTTGATTCTTTCTATAGATAACATTTATGAGTCTTGGGTAGTAGATTCAAGGGCTTCATTTCATGCCACACCCCATANAATTATAAATCCTACTTGTCTTGTACTTAAAGTGTGAAATTCTTCTTCATACAATAATGTCGAGATTTGTTAAATGTATTTGATTATTGCAATGTAGAAATTATTCTCTATGTGGTTGGTATATCCTAACTTTTAGGAGGTTGTTAATACTTAGTTGTAGTTGAGATATTTTCTCCAACAAGTTTCGAATTATTAGTTTGTGGTTGAGATATTCCTTCATGAATTTGTTTTGTAGTTGAGGGAAATATTGATGTATTTATACATACATGTGTTGATTAAATAATACATACTCAATTTAGTTTTGTGTGTGAAAGTAAATAATGTCTACTCTCCATTTTTATTTCATGGTATAAGAGCAGGATTGGGCTTAACTCCCTCACGGGAGGGCCCAAGAACATGATAGAGCTTTGAGTGTTGATCCTTTGTACATATGTAGGATAACGTAGTTGGTAGTTTATGAGAGTGTGTTGACATATTTTTTTATAGTTTTGTGTTGAGAGTACATTGTTATTATCGTATATTCACTCTTTATGCGAGGTGATGTCTACCATCACTTTGAGAAGAAGAGCCCAACATCCATCTGCGTACTTCTATAACCACGTGAAGAAGTGTGAAGCTCGTATGGAAAGCCTCCATATCATTTCCCTAGACTTTCGATCTACAACTAGATTGTCTCAAAATCTTCATAGCCACCATTTCAGAAGTAAAGGTTTCAGGTCTAATCCACCTTTGAAAAGGCCATCGATTTTAGTGTTGCCACCGATGATTTGCTAGAAAGAGTAGTCATCGATGGATCACAGTAGCTGTGAAGGAGGAGAGCCACAATTTAATATTTGAATTATTTTCTCTAGATCCATTGTCATGTGAGCAAGCTACCTTGTCACTGTAGAGAGAAGTCACCAGTTCACATGACAAGAGAAGCCACCATTTGAAGGCACTAGTGTGAGGAGAGGAGTTGTCATTACCTTGCCGGTTGTTAGTCTCACCGACACATGGCTTCAAGGAAGAAACTTGCAAGAAAGGCTACGTGTAAATATGCTCCCACAACAAGAGGTGTCAAGAAGCCTCATAGATACCATCCCAGAACGATTTACCTTTGAAAAAATTATCTGTTTCAACGAATTTGTGTCACTGGATCAAGTGCACCTGCTTGCTTGCTAATTTTTGTTATTGCGGCCTCATCTTCGATGCTTTTGTTTCACCTTCTTCCCTTGCCCTTGCATATCGCGACTAATAGAGAATTCATGATAATTTTCCCACCTTTTTTTTACTACGTGAGTCTTATAACTGATCACTATGAGAGTCACACTACATGTCTATCACAGGAACCATTTAGGGATATTTCAAATAAAACTCATAATTCATCATTTTTTTTTGTTCCCACTGGACCTAACCTACAACTCATTTTCAGATTTGAATTCAATGGGGCAACTATATTAGTTTCACTGTGTGTTTTTAGTAGAAGATATTTTTTTTAATTGTTGCAAATGTATTAGCATTTTGTTTCGAAATAAATGAGGATGGAATCTTCAGAGGTGAAAAAGAGGTATTAGATCTTTAGAGGGAAATCAACTGCAGGTTCAACTCATGGATAGTTTTTTAGATAGTTCGAGATGCTATAGGGGATCAAAGAAACTATGCTTCATTAGGATTGCGAGATAAATATGTCAGGACTTCTTATTGAGATAGTTCGAGATAGATCCAACCAAGTTAAGGGTTATGAGACATTTAAGTGCTAATGGTGTCCAATGATGTTGGGAAATTTGGATCACAATGGAGAGGCTACAACTTTTATAGGAATAGGTGGAAACCTGATTGAGTTCATAGCTTACAAGATTTCGACATGCTATGCTGATGAAGATATTATCTGCGAGAGATCATGGCACTTGCACTCTTTAAGGGAGGGTGTTGGAATTATAACTCCTACTTGTGTTGTACTTAAAGTGTGAAATTCTTCATGATACAATAATGTTGATATTTGTTAAATATATTTGATTATTGTATTATAGAAATTATTCTCTATGTGGTTGGTTGATCCTAAATTTTAGGAGGTTGTTAATACTTAGTTGTAGTTGAGAGGTTCTCTCCAACAAGTTTTGTATTATTAGTTTGTGGTTGAGATATTCCCTCATGATTTTTTTTTTGTATTTGAGGGAAATATTGATGTATTTATATGTACCTGTGTTGATTGAATAATACATACTCAATTCAGTTTTGTGTGTGAAAGTAAATAATGTATACTCTCCATTTTTCTTTCAATGTAGAAGAAAATCTAGGAGTCCAGGCAATTTAAGCCCGACGGTGCCAATTCCCATAGCTTTGAGACTTTATTTATATGCAAAATAGACTATACCATCTACATTGCCATTGAAATATTCAAAGAAGTCTCCCTGGAAGCTCATGTGGAATGTTGCAACTATGTCAAGCAACCATGCATCTCTCCAAGAAGTAAATGAACTGTTAAATAAATCTTTAGTTACTTCAAAATTGTAATGGAAAACAATATTGTTGGTTGTGGAGCCTAATTATCTTTGTGATTTAGAGGTTTATTTCAGCCGTGCTTGGACCCCATTCTCTAAAGGGGGGGTGTTGGGGGCTTTCCCCCCCACAATTGTCACTAGGGGGGCGACAACAATTTTTGTAGACACCCCCACCCTCCCCTAGAGGGGGATTCGAGGGGCCGCGCCCCTGACGCAAAATTTTGGGAAAAATTGCCTTGTAAAATATTGTAATTACATAGTCAATCTGAACCGTTCATTACAAGGTTGCAGATCTGACGATAGAAGTTCTTTTTAGGGATTTTTACCCTAGAAGGAAACCCTTTTTTATGAGGGAATTGTATTATGACTGTGTAGGTGTAATTATTGTATTATGAAAGATGAGACGTGAGAAAAAGAAGAGGAAGTTACAACGGGCATGCTGTAGGTTGTATCCCTTCATTTTGTTGGATAATAAAAATGAAGGACTTGTAAATTTCTCTGCTAGACGTAACCCACACTGGGTGAACCACATATATCTGTGTATCTATTATATTGTGTATCTTTTGTGTTTTATTTCCGCATTTGTTTTATTTTATTGCCCCACGATCCTGTTTTTCTAACAACTGGTATCAGAGCAAAAGGTAACTCTTAGGAAAAGAAGGTTCATGGTTCGAGTGGGAGCAATGGCGGAAGATAAAAAGTTTAGGGTCAAGAAATTTAATGGCCAAAACTACTAGTTATGGAAGATGTAGATGCAATATTATTTATATCAGAAGGATATATTCCTACCATTGGGTGGAATAGAAAAGAATCCGACAACCATGGAGGACGAAGAATGGGAGGTTCTTGACAGAAAGGCATTAGGAACGATACGACTGAGCCTGGAAGCTTCAATAGCTTTCAATATTTCAAAAGAAAAGACAATTAAAGAATTGATGGACATGTTGGCTAAACTATATGAAAAACCCTTGGCATCTAATAAAGTAGTTCTAATGAAGCAATTATTTAATATGAATATGTCATAAAGTGGGTCTGTTGCAGATAACTTAAATGAATTTAATACGGTTACTAATCAACTAAGTTCTGTAAAAGTGGACTTTGATGATGAGGTCAAGGATCTTCTAATCCTGTGCTCATTTCCAGAAAGATGGAATGGCTTGGTCATGACGGTAAGTAACTCTATGTCTGGTTCAAACACTCTAAAATTTGATGATGTTGTTGGTGTTATCCTTAATGAGGAAATGCGACAGAAAAGTACATGTGAGACATCAGGTAATGTGTTTACTGTGGAGAACAGGGGAAGACAAAAGGATAGAGGAAAGGGTTGAGGGAACCGTGGGAATTTTAGGAAGGACAGATCCAAATCAAGACTAGGAAAGATAGAGTGCTGGAATTGTGGGAAGAAAGGACATTTTAAGAAAGACTGCAGAGCTCCAAAGAAACAAAGAGATGGACAACAGGAGAAAAATCATGAAGCAAATGTAACATGTGATGTGTTACAAGATGCTTTGATTCTTTCTATAGATAACATTTATGAGTCTTGGGTAGTAGATTCAAGGGCTTCATTTCATGCCACACCCCATAGGAAACATTTTCAAGATTATGTTTAAGGTGATTTTGGACAGGTTCATTTGGGTGATGGTGCACCATGAAAAATTGTTGGAATGGGTAAGGTACAGATAAAGCAAAAGAATGGAAACCAATGGTTGTCGAAAGAGGTAATACATGTTCCAAATTTAAGGAAAATCTAATTTCAACATGGTAGTTGGAAAGTGAAGGTTGTATATCCATATTTATAGATAAGGCGTGGAAGGTCACCAAAGGATCATTGGTGATAGCAAAAGGAGAGAAGGTAGGTACCTTGTATTTATGTAATGGTAGTACTGATTCTTCTATCTCTTTAGCTTCTACAGGAGTGGATACAACACTTTGGCATCATGGGCTTGGACACATGAGTGAGAAGGAGGTGCAGATACTTCAAAAAATGAATTTGTTGCCAAATCTTAAACAAATTGATTTGGATTCCTGTGAGCACTGTGTTTATGGAAAACAAAAGAGAGTCAAATTTCTTAGAGTTGGAAAAGAAAATAAGAGTGAAAGGTTAGAGCTTGTGCATACATATGTATGGGGACCAACTCAAGTATCATCTCTTGATGGCTCTCATTATTATGTTACTTTTATTGATGATGAAACTAGAAAAACTTGGGTTTATTGCATTCGAAAAAAATTTGATGCTTTTGACACTTTTAAGAAATGGAAAGCTTTGGTTGAGAATGAGACAGGAAAAATGTTGAAGTGTCTCAGATTAGACAATGGAGGTGAATATTGCAACAAGAAGTTTGATGATTACTTTTCATAGCATGGGATTCCTAGAGAGAAGACAGTTTCAGGAACACCACAAGAAAATTGTGTATCTGAAAGGATAAACAGGACAATAATGGAGCATGCGAGGAGTATGAGATTGCATGCTGGGTTTACCTTACAATTTTGGGTAGATGTTGTAGATGATGTTGTTTACTTATAAACAAAGGACCTTCAAGCTCTTTGGATGGTGGAATTCCAGATGAAGCATGGATAGGGAAAAAGGTAAACTATTCATTTTTTAAGACTTTTGGTTGTGAAGCATTTGTCCATATTGATAAAGATAATAGAACAAAGCTTGAGGGAAAATACAAGAAGTGTACCTTTATTGGATACACTATTAATGATTTTGGTTATCGCTTATGGGATTATGAAAATCACAAAATCATTAGGAGTATAGATGTCATATTCAATGAGAAGGTCATGTACAAAGATCAGTTGCAGGGAAAGAAATATGAAAAACAAAAACTAGAATACACAGTGCTTGATGAGATCACTGAAAAAGAAATTCCAAAGGTACCAAAAAATCAAAATTTACAACAATAGGAGTAGCAGGTACCTCAAAATCCTACAAGTGTTGTTAGAAAATCTACCAGGTTAAGTAGACCCCCTGAACAATACTCTCCTTCATTGTATTATTGATTGTTGACTGATTCTGGTGAACCAGAATTTTATGAAGAGGTAATGCACGTAGACACTAAAAATAAGTGGGAGCAAGGCATGAAAGAGGAAATGGATTCCTTGGTAAATAACAAGACTAGCGACTTGGTTCAGTTGCATGCAGGAAAAAGATCATTGTAGAATAAATGGGTTTACAGGTTGAAGGAAGAAGATGGAGGGAAAATATGGTATAAGGATAGTGATGCAGGAGCATCGTACGTAGCCAGCAAAGCAAGCACAAAGAGGAGGATAGCTGGGAAAAGCACCAGCATGCATTTTGAAATGTTTTGAATTTGAATGGAAAAGCATTAATGTAATAGCTAGGGGAGCGTATTCACATTTATGTTTTGGAGGTTGTAAACAGATCTTGAGCGTTTCTCTCATCTATCGGATATGGAGGCATTTATGTGTATTGAATGAAACGTAGTTGTAGCTTTTAATTTCCGATTGATAGTTAGAGTTGTAGGAGGGAAAACGAAATAATAGACACCCTTGCTTGTATCATTGTAGGATTATTATGAGAAATAGAGAATTCTGTAAACTGTTGAGCTATAACAGAGAGTTGCAGAGAAGAACCCATGTACGATAACACTTGAGTTAATATATGAAGCTTTGACTCAATTTTCATGGTGTTATTATGCTTGTTGTTTACATCTGTTGAATGGTATGTTTACATTTGTTTCTCTGATTATGCATTTATTTCAATGCTGTGTTATCTGTATGATTTCATGATTGAATGTATGAAGTCTGTGAGAGAGGAAGAATGAGTTTCAATTGTTTCTCTTCCTGATAATTCCTACAAGGAGTGCAACGAACGTCCGCGAGGTGTGCATCAACGAAGCTTTCTGGGTTTTATCAGTAGAAAACTCAAGAGAGATACCATTGTTCTCATATCAACTGAAGTGCAAGGTTAGCTCAGAGCCGTGCAAGGTGTGCACGGGCTGGGTGAGGTCTTGGATTTTACCAATCCAAGAGGAAGATTGAAAGACTGTTGTTGCAAAGAGTGCACAGAGTCAAAGATCCAAATAACCAGAGGTTATTGGAAATTGCCGCAAGGAGTGCATGCAGGGACCCTTTTAGAAACCTTGAGGTTTCAAGCGAAATATCAGAAGGGATAGAACCTTTGAAGTGTTCAAAGGGAGACAGAGGTTGAAATCAGCTCACAGAAGTCAAGTTTAGGAGGGAGGACGCCAAGCCATTTGACCATAAGTCCTTGAGAAGTTAAATCAGATGGTGGAATTGCTTCAAGAAGGAGCATCGATTTACCGTGGGTCATTGGATCTCGCAGACCAGTGAGAATATTAAGGCCGAGTGTTTCTCAACACTCATAGACTCAAGAGGAATAGAGCCCATCGAATTCGTATCAACGAGAGTCATTGATCTCACATCCTTGAAATTCGCTATTTCAGAATTCAGGAAGTGGAGGAAATTGTGGCTCGGAGTCAAGAGTCACGAATTCCCGATTTGCGAAATCCCGAGGTGCCGAAAAGACTGGGCCCCAGGTTTTAATCATAGGTCACATAGGAGAAACTTCAAGGGAGGAGTCAAGATCCGTTATCCCTTTCGAGTTTTGGAGATTGAAGAGTCAAGGTGACTTACATCAGGATTCGTGAGGTTGCGAAGTCCGAAATACCCTTTCCGTAAAGGTCGTGGTAATAGTTGTTGGTCACGTGGGTGAGAGTTAGTGCCTTGTGTATGTTCACATAGGCATAACTCATAAGGACCTGTGGATACACACACTTGTGTGTGTGTTTTAGTGGGATTTCCTTTGGGGAAATCAAAGAGTCAATCCAACTCAGGTGGAATTTAAGAACGATCCTAAGACCGAGAGGTCACGCAGATCCTGCTGAGGTAGGGGCGTTGCATCAGAGCGTAGCCTTCATCTTTTATTTTTGTTTACTGTGGGGAATAGATTGAAACAATGCTACCAAGAAGGAGAGAGAGAACAATGTGCGATCCAACTGTGGAAAAGGAAATGAGAGAACTACATGCTCGATTGGATGCTATGGAAACAACACAAAGATAGACAATTGACGCTAGAGATGTCAGTGAAGCTGAAAGAGAAAATGAGGCTGCAGCTGAAGAAGACGTCGCAGCCGAAGATGCTGCAGAAGAACGTGTATTCAGAGCTGTTGCAAGAATCAGAGCCAGAGCAAAGATGGACATTCTGATGTATGAAGGAAACTTAGACGTTGAAGAGCTACTATATTGGTTTAGAGCTCTAGACAAATACTTCGACTATGAGGATGTCGAGGAAGATAAGAAGATCAAACATGTCGTTACTAGACTGAAAGGGTATGTAGCACCGTGGTGGGATGAACTGCAGGCTGACAGGATTACTAAGAGGGGGGGTGAATTAGTAATAGCGTAATTATAATCCTTTTTATTCAAATGTTATATCAATGTAGAATTATTATCCAATAATGAGTAGTAAGAAATAAACAATCACACACATACACAGTACACCATTGTTTTACGTGGAAACCCAAATCAGGAGAGAACCATGGAATGCTTTTTCTTATATGTATTGAAGAATTACATTCATTGGAAGCACCAAATTCCTTTGTTTTCCAGCTGCAACTGGAAGGAGGCCCCAACCCCCTAGTTTCTCAGGCTACAACCCGAGGGAAGCTCCAACTCCCCCATTCTCCAGCTACAACCAGAAGGAGGCTACAACCCCCAATGGTCTCCAGCTACAACTGGAAGGTGGCTACAACCACCTGTCCTTGCCCCGTCCTTCCAACCTGAAGTAGAAGTAGAATGATGGAACCATTGTCACACTATCACTGTGAGATATACCATTGTAAACCTGTACCAATAAATCTGAACCATGCATCAACCTGTACCTCAACCTGTA
>JZKD02S0270639.1:0-12667 GCA_000966675.3 Picea glauca
AGTGATCCTTCTTCAAGACTTGGTTTCTTCTCTTTAATCTACACATTTTTATCATTAGTTGAACATTCATGGGTAAAATATGAGAAACGATACCAATCAAACATTTTAAGTAAATAAGAATACAAAATCAAGATCAATGATTCATACCTTGGGAAAAAGGTCTTAGCAAACGTTATATTAGGAAATTTAGCATAGAAATGATAAGGTTGAATGAGCAAAAGATATAGTGAAAAGGGGGCATTTATGGGTCCTAACATGCCCCCAACTGAAGACATTGCATGTCCTCATGCAATCCACATTCAAGCCTTACTCTGAATCCGAGTCAGGGAAGTGACTCCTCCAGTGCAAATTGCTAAGACAAATCGCTAAGTACTAGTATGGGAAAAAGAAATCAAATCACCTCTATGTACCCCCAACATCTACTGTTTCAAAAATCTGTCTAAGTTTCTTTGTCTTCAAGAACATAATCAGTTTGAGTTGCTTGAGTTACAACTTGTAAGTGTAACATAGGTTCTTGTGTATAAGATGTTGGTAAACCAACAACTACTCTATTACCTTGAGATCTCGTCTTCCTTATTGGTTCTTGTGAAGCAGTAAGGTCATATTCTATCTTGACTGAGAGATTGGTCAGTTTTTCAGCATGACCAGTGATTGGTACTTTCACTATTTTATACCCTGCCTTAAAGTAAATATTACCACATTCATAGCACATGTGCTCTCTATTTTCATTCATAACAGTTGGAAATCTACGGATGTGGAGTCAAGTAATGATGAAGCAGCATTTTCTGATAGAGAGAGCGGAAAAGATAGCAGCAGAAATGACAAAACAACATTGTTTTGGCATGGAAAGATAACAGAGCAGGAAATATTAATGGAGTATTAGTATGGAAAAATGGCAAAAATGCGAAAAATGGGTGAAGCGGTATGTAAAATAGTGAAAAGGAATAACAACAATAGGTGTATCAACATGTATTTTGGACAGAATGGTGGAATTAGGTCTAACATCATGTAAATCAGCCGAATTGTCGGAAAAGAGTGTAACAACATGTAAGACAAAATAGTCAGGATAATGGTGTAGCAACATGTAAAGTGACCATTTTGTTGGAAAGAGGTGTAAGAGCATGTAAGACAAAATAGTCAGGAAAAAGGTGTAACAACATGTAATGTGACCATTTTGTTGGAAAGAGGTGTAACATCATGTAAGACAAAATAGTCGGGAAAAAGGTGTAACAACGTGTAAATTGACCATTTTGTTGGAAAGAGGTGTAACAGCATGTAACCCGGTTGAACACAGAATCCCTTAGTTTTTTAGGAAGTTTTTCAAACTTCTAAAAACTAATCCTTCAACTCCTTTCATTGTAATCTACCTTCTTGTTCATCAATCCATCTGCACACAAGTAACTTCATGATACCCTTCTAGGCTGAATTTATTAGAATAGCAAAGAAACATAAAAAAATTAAGCAAAACCCCAAAAAATCAAATTCGCAGAGTTTATTTATATACAAGGTTTTATTGAAAAGAAAAAAAGTTATAAGGTTCATAAGGGGAAGGAGCAAGCTCTTTTCCATTTAAAAATTGATAATCTATATCAGTTTTATGTATGGATTTAAATTCTTCCTTGGAAAGTGGATGTTGATACAGGCACAAGCGATGACCATTTGCAAGTAACTGTGTATTGGATCCATCAATAGTGATCAATCTGACTGTCCCATTGGGAAAAATAGTGTCTACCTCATAAGTTCCTAGCCATCTTGTATGCAGCTTACCCTAAAATTCTTTAAAGCGTGAATCATACAACAGAGCCCAATCTCCCTTTTTGAATAACTTCTTCTTGATGACTCGGTCATGCCACTTGGTTCTTTGTTGTTGAATCACTGTGGTTTGATGAATAACATCCAAACGCTTTTCATCCAGCTCATTTAGCTGCTGCAATCTGGCCTTATGTTCCATAGTCAAGTCTATATTTACTACTGATGCAGTTCTTAGGGTCTTGATCTCAAAATCAATGGGAAAGACAAGGCTCATCCCATATACCAGTTCATAAGGAGAAAAACTAGTTGTGTTCCTCCAAGTGGTTCGATAAGCCCATAGAGCTTCATGCATTTTGTCAAACCAATCCCTACAATGTTCCCTCGTTATCTTGGTAAGAATAGATTCTATGGCTTTGTTTATACTTTCCACCTGCCCATTACCTTGGGGATGGTATGGTGAAGATTATCTATGCAAAACATGATACTTATTGAGTAGGGCTTCAAACTTATGTGATGTGAAAGGTGGTCCCCCATCAGTTACTAAATCTCTGGGAACTCCAAACCTAACAAAGATATCTTCAAACAAAATTGCTAAGACAACTTCTTCTGAGGCCCCGATGAGTGATTTTCCCTCTACCCACTTGGTCATGTAATATGTGCAGACCAATATATAGACTTTCTGATTAGAAGGTGGGTTAATGGGCCCTACAAAATCTATGGCCCATCTCTCAAAAGGCTCTAACACCACTTGAGGCTGGAGAGGCATCTCATCCCTATGATTTGGCTGACCCATTCATTGGCAACTGTCACAGGCTTGGACATACTTCTTTGCATATTGAAATATAGTGGGCCAAAAATAGCCCATCCTCAAAATTGTATGCCCGGTCCTTTTATCAACAAAATGACCCCCACAAGGGCCATCATGGCAAGCTTTAAGCAGATCATAAACTTCATCATCTCTCACACATCTCCTAATTTCTTGATCCAGGCCTTTGTAGAAAAGATATCCCCCTATCCAACTATATCGAGCACTCTTTTGAATAATCTTCCTTCTTTCTCAGGGAGATAGATGTGGAGGTACCTTCCCTACAAACAAATAATTAGCAATGTCTGCATACCAAGGTGAGTGAGTAGATACTGCAAACAAATGTTCATCTAGAAAGGAATTATCTATAGGTGAATTATCATTATTTATGTTCAATCTTGAGAGAAAATCAGCAACCACATTTTCTTTTCTCAGTCTATCTACTATAGTGATGTCAAATTATTGTAGTAATAGCAACCATGTTGTTACTCAGGCATTAGTAATAGGTTTATTCATCAAATATTTAATTTTTGAATGATCAGTGTGAATAAAGTAGCATAACCAGTGAGATAATGCCTGAATTTATTGATAGCATAAACTATTACCAAGAATTATTTTTCTGTAACTGTATAATTTAACTCAGCAGGAGCCATGTTCTTATTGATATAGTTATATATAGCATAGGGATATTTTTCCTCTTGTTTCCCTAGCACTACACCAATTGCAGTATCTGAGGCATCTGAAGAAATGTGAAATGGCAGAGCCCAATTTGGCCCTCTCAAAATGGGAGTTGTGGACAATTTATGTTTCAGATCTGCAAAAGATAATTCGCAATTGTCAGTCCAACTAAAGTCAACATCTTTTGTTAATAGAAAAAATAAGGGAGAGGTAAGTTTGGAATTTTTTTTAATGAATCTCCTGTAATATCCAGAATGCCCTAAAAAGATTCTTACCTCTTTCTGAGTTGATGGATTTGGAATGTCCAAAATTACTTGGATTTTCATTGGGTCTACCTGAATTCCTGCATAAGAAATGAAGTGTCCCAGCACCACACCTTCGCTCATCATCATATGACACTTTTCTGTACTTAGAGAAAGATGAGACTATATGCATATTTTGAGTACTTTTTCCAAATTATCTAAAGATTTATCGAAATAAGTACCATAAGGTGTAAAGTCATCCATGGATATTTCCATACAGTCATTCACCATATCAGAGAAAATACCAATTACAGCTCTCTGAAAAGCAGCTGGTGCATTACACAAGCCAAATGGGAGAACCTTGTGGGAAAATGTACCCCAAGGGCTGGTAAAGGTGGTCTTATCTTGGTCCTGTGGACCAATGGTTATCTGGTTATAGCCACTAAATCCATCTAGGAAAGAGAAAAAAAAATTCCCAGGTAGGTTGTCTAGAACTTGATCAATAAATGGAAGAGGGAAATGATCCTTTTGCATGGCCTTATTCAGGGCTCTATAGTCCACACACACTCTCCATTTACCATTCTTTTTAGGCACAATAACCAACGGTGAAACCCACTCACTGTCTGATATAGGGTAGATGAATCCTGCATTGAGAAGTTTTTGGAGTTCTTCCTTAACAATCTCTTTAATATTAGGGTTCATCCTCCTTTGGGGTTGGCAAATGGGTCAAAATTGTTCCTTAATGTATATATGGTGGGTGCATAGTTCAGAGGAAATTCCTTTCATATCCATGTAATCCCAGGCAAATGCCTCTTGATGTTCAATCAATAACTTCATCAAACATCCAGTTTCAGTAGAGGATAAATCAGGATTGATGTTCAGGGTTTTTCCAAGTTTGATTTCTATAGGGATTCTCTTAGAACTAAATTTAGGAAATAATTCATATGTTTCAATATCTTCTGTTACAGCTGAATTAACTTGATTTACAACAGTTTCATAGAACATCTCTGGGCTTACTCCTTCCTAGGCAGTAGGGTCAAAAAGTCTACTCAATCGATGATACGTGTTTTGTGTAACAGCAAAGGGTTCGTTGATAAAGTTATTGATTATATCATCCTTTGTATCATCTTTGAAACTTGGGGATTTTCCTATGGTTACCATAAGAAAATCACTTTCATCCTCAAGGTCCATCCAAAAAGAATTTTTGGGTTCCACGCTGGGTGTAGCATGAGGATAAAGTGTAGGTTTCTTGGTATCATAACCATCAGAGATGGTCATTGAACCAGATCTACAACAATGAAATCATCAGTTGTAGCTAACCATGGTCTTCCTAGAATTAGAGGGTGGCCCCCCAGACGGGTTTTAGGTTGCAATACGACAAAATCAGCAGGATACTCCCATGAATCAACTGAAAGAACTAGATCATCGATTACTCCTTCTGGTTTAATAGTAGAACGATCAGCTAACTCTAAAACAGTAGGAGTAGGTCAAAATTGCTTTCTGAGTTGCAAAAATTGTGTCATGTCTATTGGAATAACGTTAATTGTTTCCCCTAAATCAACTAACACACTGGGAATAAATGTCTGTTCAATTTTGACAGTGACTGTAGGGTTTCCCGGGTCGTCATATTTAATAGGTGGGGTTTTGCCTAACATCAGTTCAGACAATTTTCCCACTACGTTTACTATGAGGGGGTCCCTAGGTTTCCTTCTAGGATTTTTGATACATAGGTCTCTCATAGTCTTCACATAAATAGGGACATCCCTAATCGCTTGCAATAGTGGAATTTTAACATACAGATTTTGCAACTCTCCTAAGATATTGAAGGATGGTAATTCCACAGTTTTGGTAATTTCAAATCTTTCAGGGAATGGGGGTTCTGCTAATTCTATGATAGGTTCGTCAGTCTCCTCTATATCAGCAGATGTTTTTTCCCCTGATTCCTTGTCTAATTCTGAAGATGGAGCATCTTCAATTATTGGCTCGACTATTCTCCCTGATCTTAATTTTATCTCATCACAAGGCATAGGAGTAATATATAGAGATGGCACATTGTGTATATCAATATTCTGAACAACCTTATTATTTGGATTTGGGTTAGGTTCACAGGCATCTGAGGCCATAAGGGAGGATTGTTTTGTGGGGCATTGGGAGGTAAATGCAGTTGTTGTTGCTGGTACTGGGGTTGGAACTGTTGTTGATAGGGGTTCTATTGGTGAGGTTTTTGATAAGTAGGTTGTTTTTGAGGGCCTCTCCAATATGGGTTACATTGCCCATGATGATTTTGTTGTTGAGGCATAGGTACCCATGCATTGGGATTCTGATAAGGAGGTGGCATCTGATTTGGAAGGGGGGAATTCATCTGGCAATATTGAAGATGAGTGTTCACATTATTCCAATGATTAAGTTTTGCAAGAGAGAATTGAGGGTTTGTACCTTGACCTCGTGGTTGCCATTGTCTTCTCTATGTTATTAGATAGACAGCCTCTGCTTCCTCATTATTCACCTGCATTGATTCTTTTACACCTGGTAGGGAGGGACATTGGTCAATAGCATGAACTAATTCACAAATAAGACATACCTAGACACTGTTCAGTGGGAACTCTCGTAGTGGATGTTTGTTTCTTCATTTCAGACAGAAAAAAGTTAATCATTTCTGTTTTGAAATCTTCTAACAGATTACCTATTTTTTCTCTTGTTGCCCCTCCATTGGTTGATTTATGTACCCTTGAAAAAGTGGTATCCCTGGTAGCTGACTTATTCCTTATAGATCCTCGAGAGAATCTCTTACAAAGATTTAAAATATCTTCATAGGATTCCTTAGATATATCTCCCTTGCCAAGAATATTCATCATATCTAAACAATCATCTCTAACTCCTTTTAGAAAAATATTTTTCAAAATGTCCTTACTCACATCCGTATGTCTAGACCTTTGTAGATTATATTGGAGTCACTCCACAAAATTTTCAAGGGTCTCGTCCTCCTTCTAAGACATCTTGAACAATTCCTCTCTCCGCTCCATCGTTCAACAGTAGTCTTGGTATTTGTTCAGGAAAATCTTCCTCATTTTTTCCCATGTTGAAATATTCTCTCCTCCAAAGCTCATGAACCATCTTAACGTGTTACCCTTCAATGTAGCTGGAAACAATTTAATCTTCTACACAGTGGTAGTGTAGTCATAGCTTCTACACAGAATATCAAATTCAAACAGAAACTCATCTGGATCCTCAGTATATAATCCATGGAAATTTGGAAGGGTTGAGAGAGGTATGTTCTTCATAGGAGTTATCCCCTATGTGGGAGTATTAGTAATAGTAAATACTAGGGTAGAGATAGTATTTTCATCATTTTCCTGATCTTCATTGTTCATTGGATCCTCATGGTGGAACTCTTCTTCATTATCTCCTTGATTTTCCATGGCTGCTCTTTCTCTCCATTCAATACAGAAAGTGTCCCACTCTTCTTTAGTGACTATCTGTCCGTTGATCTGATAAAAAACTTCTTTTGGATTTTCCCTGTTCCAATCTACACTTTCTTGATCTTCAATATTCTCCAGTGTTGCGCGCTGACTTGTTAGTGACAAATCTTCATCTTTATCCCCTGGTGAAAATGATGTTTCAAAATGGGGTGTTTTTGATGATTGAGGAATATTTCTTCTTGAATAATTTGAAGGGAAAAAGATAGATCCTGAGGAAGAATCTGCTCTGGCTATAATCTCATCAACAACGTTTGGCCTTCCCAGTACAGTGTTCCTTCCACCACATCCTATGGCACTTGTAGGGTTAGTATTTTTGGGTATACATTCTCTTGTTCTTGGATTCATGCGGACTACTCATTCCTAGGAAAAGAAAACTAATGTGCTTACAATAATCTATAATTATCTTCCCCAACAATGGTGCCAAAATGTTGTACACTTTAATTATCTAAATAAATAGATAATTAAGGTGTTCAATATGAATTGTCAAACCTAGGGAAGTTTTGTTATTATAATATAATTGTGCACAACCTATGCTAGATTATGAAAGAAAACGCTAATAAAGTTGCAGTAAGGTAAACTAACACTAAAATAAACATAATTGAGAAGCTAAACACTAACACAAGTTGTTGACACAGCTGGAGTTCTAATCTATTGTTGCAGAATTGAAATCACACTTGCATAATTGAAATCTAATTTCTAGGAGTAGAATTTGATGAGTGTATAAGAATCCTGGATTATCTAATCTATTCTAATTTTTGTATATTACTCTTGCATAAAGAAGTTATTTGCTAATTGTTTAAAGGAATCCTACTTAATTGCAGAAAGGGAATTCACACTTCTATTTACTTTTTCTTGAAAACAGAGATTTAATCTAATGCAGAAAAGGAATTAACTTTCAAATCAAATCTCCAACGGTATACAACAATTGTTTCTAACTCTCATGAGACACACTGATGCACATTAACAGAAAGGGACTGAACTGTAACATCAAATGTATTCTAGCAATGCATAAACAGACAAATNAATGTCTGCATACCAAGGTGAGTGAGTAGATACTGCAAACAAATGTTCATCTAGAAAGGAATTATCTATAGGTGAATTATCATTATTTATGTTCAATCTTGAGAGAAAATCAGCAACCACATTTTCTTTTCTCAGTCTATCTACTATAGTGATGTCAAATTATTGTAGTAATAGCAACCATGTTGTTACTCAGGCATTAGTAATAGGTTTATTCATCAAATATTTAATTTTTGAATGATCAGTGTGAATAAAGTAGCATAACCAGTGAGATAATGCCTGAATTTATTGATAGCATAAACTATTACCAAGAATTATTTTTCTGTAACTGTATAATTTAACTCAGCAGGAGCCATGTTCTTATTGATATAGTTATATATAGCATAGGGATATTTTTCCTCTTGTTTCCCTAGCACTACACCAATTGCAGTATCTGAGGCATCTGAAGAAATGTGAAATGGCAGAGCCCAATTTGGCCCTCTCAAAATGGGAGTTGTGGACAATTTATGTTTCAGATCTGCAAAAGATAATTCGCAATTGTCAGTCCAACTAAAGTCAACATCTTTTGTTAATAGAAAAAATAAGGGAGAGGTAAGTTTGGAATTTTTTTTAATGAATCTCCTGTAATATCCAGAATGCCCTAAAAAGATTCTTACCTCTTTCTGAGTTGATGGATTTGGAATGTCCAAAATTACTTGGATTTTCATTGGGTCTACCTGAATTCCTGCATAAGAAATGAAGTGTCCCAGCACCACACCTTCGCTCATCATCATATGACACTTTTCTGTACTTAGAGAAAGATGAGACTATATGCATATTTTGAGTACTTTTTCCAAATTATCTAAAGATTTATCGAAATAAGTACCATAAGGTGTAAAGTCATCCATGGATATTTCCATACAGTCATTCACCATATCAGAGAAAATACCAATTACAGCTCTCTGAAAAGCAGCTGGTGCATTACACAAGCCAAATGGGAGAACCTTGTGGGAAAATGTACCCCAAGGGCTGGTAAAGGTGGTCTTATCTTGGTCCTGTGGACCAATGGTTATCTGGTTATAGCCACTAAATCCATCTAGGAAAGAGAAAAAAAAATTCCCAGGTAGGTTGTCTAGAACTTGATCAATAAATGGAAGAGGGAAATGATCCTTTTGCATGGCCTTATTCAGGGCTCTATAGTCCACACACACTCTCCATTTACCATTCTTTTTAGGCACAATAACCAACGGTGAAACCCACTCACTGTCTGATATAGGGTAGATGAATCCTGCATTGAGAAGTTTTTGGAGTTCTTCCTTAACAATCTCTTTAATATTAGGGTTCATCCTCCTTTGGGGTTGGCAAATGGGTCAAAATTGTTCCTTAATGTATATATGGTGGGTGCATAGTTCAGAGGAAATTCCTTTCATATCCATGTAATCCCAGGCAAATGCCTCTTGATGTTCAATCAATAACTTCATCAAACATCCAGTTTCAGTAGAGGATAAATCAGGATTGATGTTCAGGGTTTTTCCAAGTTTGATTTCTATAGGGATTCTCTTAGAACTAAATTTAGGAAATAATTCATATGTTTCAATATCTTCTGTTACAGCTGAATTAACTTGATTTACAACAGTTTCATAGAACATCTCTGGGCTTACTCCTTCCTAGGCAGTAGGGTCAAAAAGTCTACTCAATCGATGATACGTGTTTTGTGTAACAGCAAAGGGTTCGTTGATAAAGTTATTGATTATATCATCCTTTGTATCATCTTTGAAACTTGGGGATTTTCCTATGGTTACCATAAGAAAATCACTTTCATCCTCAAGGTCCATCCAAAAAGAATTTTTGGGTTCCACGCTGGGTGTAGCATGAGGATAAAGTGTAGGTTTCTTGGTATCATAACCATCAGAGATGGTCATTGAACCAGATCTACAACAATGAAATCATCAGTTGTAGCTAACCATGGTCTTCCTAGAATTAGAGGGTGGCCCCCCAGACGGGTTTTAGGTTGCAATACGACAAAATCAGCAGGATACTCCCATGAATCAACTGAAAGAACTAGATCATCGATTACTCCTTCTGGTTTAATAGTAGAACGATCAGCTAACTCTAAAACAGTAGGAGTAGGTCAAAATTGCTTTCTGAGTTGCAAAAATTGTGTCATGTCTATTGGAATAACGTTAATTGTTTCCCCTAAATCAACTAACACACTGGGAATAAATGTCTGTTCAATTTTGACAGTGACTGTAGGGTTTCCCGGGTCGTCATATTTAATAGGTGGGGTTTTGCCTAACATCAGTTCAGACAATTTTCCCACTACGTTTACTATGAGGGGGTCCCTAGGTTTCCTTCTAGGATTTTTGATACATAGGTCTCTCATAGTCTTCACATAAATAGGGACATCCCTAATCGCTTGCAATAGTGGAATTTTAACATACAGATTTTGCAACTCTCCTAAGATATTGAAGGATGGTAATTCCACAGTTTTGGTAATTTCAAATCTTTCAGGGAATGGGGGTTCTGCTAATTCTATGATAGGTTCGTCAGTCTCCTCTATATCAGCAGATGTTTTTTCCCCTGATTCCTTGTCTAATTCTGAAGATGGAGCATCTTCAATTATTGGCTCGACTATTCTCCCTGATCTTAATTTTATCTCATCACAAGGCATAGGAGTAATATATAGAGATGGCACATTGTGTATATCAATATTCTGAACAACCTTATTATTTGGATTTGGGTTAGGTTCACAGGCATCTGAGGCCATAAGGGAGGATTGTTTTGTGGGGCATTGGGAGGTAAATGCAGTTGTTGTTGCTGGTACTGGGGTTGGAACTGTTGTTGATAGGGGTTCTATTGGTGAGGTTTTTGATAAGTAGGTTGTTTTTGAGGGCCTCTCCAATATGGGTTACATTGCCCATGATGATTTTGTTGTTGAGGCATAGGTACCCATGCATTGGGATTCTGATAAGGAGGTGGCATCTGATTTGGAAGGGGGGAATTCATCTGGCAATATTGAAGATGAGTGTTCACATTATTCCAATGATTAAGTTTTGCAAGAGAGAATTGAGGGTTTTTACCTTGACCTCGTGGTTGCCATTGGCTTCTCTGTGTTATTAGATAGACAGCCTCTGCTTCCTCATTATTCACCTGCATTTATTCTTTTACACCTGGTAGGGAGGGACATTGGTCAATAGCATGAACTAATTCACAAATAAGACATACCTAGACACTGTTCAGTGGGCACTCTCGTAGTGGATGTTTGTTTCTTCATTTCAGAAAGTGGGCACTCATCTGGATCCTCAGTAGATAATCCATGGAAATTTGGAAGGGTTGAGAGAGGTATGTTCTTCATAGGAGTTATCCCCTATGTGGGAGTATTAGTAATAGTAAATACTAGGGTAGAGATAATATTTTCATCATTTTCCTGATCTTCATTGTTCATTGGATCCTCATGGTGGAACTCTTCTTCATTATCTCCTTGATTTTCCATGGCTGCTCTTTCTCTCCAATCAATACGGAAAGTGTCCCACTCCTCTTTAGTGACTATCTATCCGTTGATCTGATAAACAACTTCTTCTGGATTTTCCCTGTTCCGATCTACACTTTCTTGATCTTCAATATTCTCCAGTGTTGCGTGCTGACTTGTTAGTGACAAATCTTCATCTTTATCCCCTGGTGAAAATGATGTTTCAAAATGGGGTGTTTTTGATGATTGAGGAATATTTCTTCTTGAAGAATTTGAAGGGAAAAAGATAGATCCTGAGGAAGAATCTGCTCTGGATATAATCTCATCAACAACGTTTGGCCTTCCCAGTGCAGTGTTTCTTCCACCACATCCTCTGGCACTTGTAGGGTTAGTATTTTTGGGTATACATTCTCTTGTTCTTCGATTCATGCGGACTACTCATTCCTAGGAAAAGAAAACTAATGTGCTTACAATAATCTATAATTATCTTCCCCAACAATGGTGCCAAAATGTTGTACACTTTAATTATTTAAATAAATAGATAATTAAGGTGTTCAATATGAATTGTCAAACCTAGGGAAGTTTTGTTATTGTAATATAATTGTGCACAGCCTATGCTAGATTATGAAAGAAAACGCTAATAAAGTTGCAGTAAGGTAAACTAACACTAAAATAAACATAATTGAGAAGCTAAACACTAACACAAGTTGTTGACACAGCTGGAGTTCTAATCTATTGTTGCAGAATTGAAATCACACTTGCATAATTGAAATCTAATTTCTAGGAGTAGAATTTGATGAGTGTATAAGAATCCTGGATTATCTAATCTATTCTAATTTTCTATATTACTCTTGCATAAAGAAGTTATTTGCTAATTGTTGAAAGGAAACCTACTTAATTGCAGAAAGGGAATTCACACTTCTATTTACTTTTTCTTGAAAACAGAGATTTAATCTAATGCAGAAAAGGAATTAACTTTCAAATCAAATCTCCAACGGTATACAACAATTGTTTCTAACTCTCATGAGACACACTGATGCACATTAACAGAAAGGGACTGAACTGTAACATCAAATGTATTCTAGCAATGCATAAACAGACAAATAACACAATTGTAAATAATCAAAACAGTTAATCTAAAACTCACAATAGAGGGGAGTCTGTGAGGAAGGTGGGCCCTTTCCTTCTCACTGAATCCACTCGAAAAGACTACAGTAGGTTGGAGAAACTCAAATCACTTCTT
>JZKD02S0270639.1:12677-28287 GCA_000966675.3 Picea glauca
CACTTGTCCACTTAGTAATTTCTCCATTAAATTTATTATTTAAATAATTTATTTCGTATCCACTTTGACTTATAGTACATTCATCACATCACTTTATTATTTAAATAATTTCTTCTTTGCAACCACTTTGACTACTTTGACCTTTTGGGGCTTCTAGATGACTTATGAGGGTTCTCCAACTTCACACGGCCATAAATCTCTAACCATGAGGATTTATGTGACGTTCCACATACCATCGGAAATGGAATGACATGTAATATCCATATAGAATAGTATTACCTTCAAATATATTAAAAATAATACCATTATACATCAAACAAACTTGGGTCGATTACCCAAACCTTTGTGCTATTAGAATTTGTTACCAGACTTTCTTCAAGGGTTGAAAACAATGACAACCAACCCAAATAATCAACAACTGTAAAGTTTCCATTTCAGGAAGATGTCAAAAATACAAAATCATAGCTTCAAGGATAACCCCATTTGAAGGAAGCTGAACATCCATGAAACCAGGGCTCGATAGCTCACTGGTAGCTGACACAAGCTTGGGAGAACCCAAAACTTGCCAAACTGATGATGATAAAATAATTGCAGAGGATCCTTCATCTACAATACATCGATGAGTTTCTTTTTTATTAACTCCAACTATTATATGGAATGATGAAAAAGAAGAAAGGTGAGGCTCTACAAGATCATTCCAACCAAAGGAAACCATCCTAGGACTTGGATGGAGCGTACTTAGAGAGAGTAGAATGTCCCCTTGTTCATAAGATACTGAACTAGAAATGATAAGGGCATGGTTGAAAGATTCATCACTCCCCAAAAGAAGAGTGGGATTGGTCGAATATTGCATTGGTGATGTCACTTCCTTAGATTTGTCACTCTCCAAGAGAAGAGTGGGATCGAACGAAGATTGCATTGGCACAACCACTTCCTTTACCTTTGGTTGAATAGGATGTGAGACAACATGATCAAGAGATGCATCAACCCCCAAAACAAGAGTGGTTTCGGCCGAAGATTGCATCATCACAACCACTTCATCAACCAAATATTGATTAGATGGTTGGGAAATCGAAGATGACTCATAAATAGAAGGGCCATTAGACAAGCACCATGCCTCTCGTATCATGACAATATCATGGGAAAAATGAGTTAGGTTATCTCCTTTGCAAAGTTTACAAGGGAACTTGGCCCTACGTCCTATACGTCCAGGTTTCTCAATCGTATCAATTACCCCAACATGACTTACAATGGTCAAAGATATGCTCCCAACATGACTTGTAGATACTAGTAGTTGATCTCCAACACGACTTATAGAGGTTGGTTATTTTTTTATAGTATGACTAGTAGTGACTAGAGTCATGCCCCTAGCATGAATTGCAACAACTGGTTGCTTTCCCTCAACATGACTCACATCGACTAGTTGCTTGTCTTGAAAATGACTCGTAGAGGTTGATTATGAATCCCAAACATGACTAGCAATGGTTGGTTTCATGAAATGTTTTAAAGGAATCATCATTGATGGGGACGATGGCGAGGGAAAAAATGATATGATATAGATTACCCATGTGAGGATATACATTTCCCCCTAACAAAGAAACTACGTGTAGGGGGTTTCCCATATTAGAAAATTGATTCCACTCTAATGTAATACCAGAGGTTGGAGGAGTATTTTCCATAATAAAAAGAATTTGTGGGAACAAGCATTGTGGATGAAGGATAGACATATGAGATATATGAAGTATAAACACTGCCCATTTTCCCATTCCATCCTTGAAAGTTATAACTACGATTGGGTCCTAATGTAGGAAATGGCTGAGGGATATGCCCCCCACCAAATGGGAAAGGATTTAAAGGAGGCGTTGTGCCCACCGACAAAAAAATCGCATTAATGTTAGATTTCAGAATGGAGGATGACATGTGCGAATTCATATTCGACATACCAAAAGGAAAAGGATTAGAGCCTAGAGACATTGACTAAGCACTGTAACTAGGAATCCTCATCAAAAAGGTGCTAGGGGGAATGGATATCGATAATGATGAATCCATACTACTTGAAATATATAAGTATACGTTCCAATGGACTGAGTCGAGCTCATAGACTGGGTAGCATTAACTGAGGGAGTCACGAGGACTCCACTAACCATAGAGGGGGTTGGATTCAAAGGGATTCCTAACACATTCATAAATGAATCAATACAATTGATGGGATGATCATGATCCTGAGAAAAGAAGGTGTATGTACCATGTTAATTAATCCTATGCCTTTTAGGAGGCGACTTCGATAATTGATTCAAGAGTTGACGAGACCGAAAAGGAGGCTGGTCTCGCTCCACTTTGAATCAAAGCTCATGAGACAAATAAAAATCCTAAGGTCAACTAATATACAAAGATCACACTCCTAAATACAACTAGAAGAAAATGCACGAAAACAAGATATGGTGGCTGAAAAGGGGTCTCCCAAACTAACTAAGGCATGCCTCTCCCAGGAGGGAATTAAGACTCTCAAACAATAGAGTGGATGTAACATAATCAATAATAAGGATCCCCGTGGGCTTCACAACATGATTGGTCAGACCCCTCCGAAGAGAAGATCCTCTAGAAAGTCTGTGTTCTATCAAATCCCTATCTGACTCAGGATACCTATAGAATAAGACCTACAAGTAACCTGTGTGGATACCTAGGATAGGAAAATAAGGCCACACAATAAAACCAATGCTCGGAAAAATAGTCATAGGTCAGGTCCACCATATGGGAAAGGTATCTAATCCCGAAGCTCAAGAAGCACCAATGTACCCCAAGAAGCCCCCAATATATGAATAGAACCCTAGAAATATCTCCGATGCTAGAAAGGTATTAGAGGGATATCTCTAAAACTAACTTCACTGGATCTTGTCCTTAAATCTGGTTTTAGTGGATCCTCCCGAGAACACCAATTATACAATGGATTTCACCACTCCCTGGATATACACCTATGTTGAATTTTGTAGCCTTGGAGAAGTTTACTCACAAAATCCTATTCCAAGGCCCTAAATCCTAAACTTGTTTGTGTACCCTAAAAAATAAAATGTTTCTAATTAATTTTAATTATTGCGCATTAATTTTAGTGGCTTCTGTGTACTCAAGGGGTATGGTCATGAAACTAATGGTGTTATGACTCAGTATATAAAATAAGCACATGTAAAAACACTACTAAGTACTAGTCTTGTTTTTCAAAAGAAATGGTATGATTCTACATGTTGTGCACAAGATGAAATATCTTTCAATTTCAATGACAATGCAATCCTTCCAAAATTCCAAGATTAATGAAATCTACACAAAAGTGAAAATGATTCAAATAAAATGATTTTTTTTGTATTTTCAGTCTAGGAAAATGAAAATGCAAAAACCAATTTTTTTTTTGTATTTTCAATATAAAGGAATGAAAATGCAAAACTGAACTAATAACCTCTTAGACAGACCCCACTGCAAGCACATGAAGACAAACCATGCAAGACACCAAGAAGCTACTATTCATACCTAAATGCAAGGACTAAACATGAGAAAAATCGCAAGAAGCGAGTTTGCCCAAAATTCAACTATAACACAAATTCCTATCACTTTTAAAGCACCCAATAGAGATAACATAGACCCAAGAAGACTCACCAACACTCAAAAATCACCCAACAAACATCAAACTAAGCCTAAAATGCTTAGTAAAATATGTATGTGATTGTTCAGGGAACATACGCGTATGTACGTGCCCTAGACACAACGAATCTGCATATGTACACGACTATTCGGGGAAAACCCCTTATGCTAAGAAAAACACTAGCTAGGTAAGAATTCAACCAAGCAAATCAGATATACAACAATTTATAGGTTGTTAAGATACAAGCGACACAAAAACTTAGGAAAACATAGAGCAATAAAGTAGAAAAATCACCAACTAACCCCAAAAATGAGAATCCCAATGGAGTCGCCAATTCTTTTACAAGGAATAACTCTCTATGGTTTGGGGTAGGACGACAAAAGACAGAACGACACCAAGAAATCAACTCAAATATCAAGTATGCTAGATAAATGGAGATGACAAAAAAACAAAGGCTAGAATCCTACCTCTTCCAGACATTCATAGGAGACCACCATTGTGCTCACAATCCAATGCTTGATACCTACAACTTCCCTCAACATCCAAGATACACAAGCATATGGAAAATGTATGAAATTTCAACATATAAACTACCATAATCCATCTACATGTATAGGAAATTTACACATGGAAAATAATATAAACATTTGTAACATATAATTGGATGAAAAAAGAGTATCTCTATTAATAATCAACATAAGTACATAGGTGACAACCTTCTGTATCAACACATCATCGAAAATGAGAAACTAAGTCCCTCAACCTAGGCCTTCACCACTTCAATCCTCCACAAGGCAATCTCACAAGTTCTAGGAGTAATTGGGTTCCTCCTTCACAAAATAGGAGGAGTTTGGGGAATGAACACAAGGAGAGTTCAGAATTGAAGGAATAAGGGATGTAGACTCAAGGATGTAACATGAGGAAAAATTATCTAAAGTCTACTTTCTCTCTCCTTTTTTTTCTCCTCCTCTGAGGCTTGTATATGGCTCAATTTATAGATTCCAAAGGGAATTGAAGGGTCAATTCGAAGTGTTTCCAGCATATGAAAGGACAAGGGTCATGGATCTCGTGACTTAGCTTGGAAAATATGAAACATTTTTAATTTTGATCACAAAACCCGATGTACACGGGATGTAATGGAGCAACCTATGTATATGCATGTTGTATAACTGTAGCCCGCATTTATGTACAAAATTTTGAATTTTTGACTTTTGACTTAGCAAGATGGGGAAACTGAGTCTATAGAGGGAAAGGGAAGGCCACCAAAGCATGATGCATAGAGTGTGGAAAAAATTGATATAATATAGACAAAACATGAAAAATCATTGTCAAAGGATATAAGGGAAGCATTTTTGGAAATGAATTTTCTATCACAATAGTCAACTAAGCTAGAACATTTGAAGTGGAGTTTTGGCTAGAGAATTTGAAGTGGAGTTGAATGCGTCTACATGAATAAAGGGCATGATGTTACTCTTTCAAATGTGGTTTAGATTCCATTCAAGGAAACAATTAATCTTTGTCTCCCTCACCATATAAGAACATACTCTTTGATTAATAAAAAATCAAATAAAGAATGAAAACAAAGATCACTTTTACAAAAGAATTCCCATTCAAATTCCACAATGACAAGAAATGAGATAAATTATTGCTTATTGGTTTGACACCTTCTAGGGAATGCTTTCTTAACATATACTCACAGATCTAGCATGCCATCATGCTCTACATATCTACCTTCAATTTTATAAATACTTTGTATGACTCTAGGAAGGCGTTGTATCCAAAGATTCCACCTGGATTTGCACGGGTACTGCAACCTACAATTATTTATGGTTTCGACGAGCAGTGAACAAGCCCGATGGCCATTAAATGAGCTAGGTTTTTGGCATGGTTTCAAACATGGGTTTGAATTTCCTCACCTCTCTTGAATGTGTGCTCCCATCCCCACTCCCACCCCTAAATTTAACCCCCCCCATAAATGCCTATATTTGTCTATAGTATTAAAAAAAAACCCTCGCCCCCTTAATATTCCCCAATATATTTCCCTGTCTTTTGATTTATTTTCTACCCCCAATATGAATGGACATGATATTATATTGGATTCTCGATGAAGCCCCTATGTGTTAAAACTCTTTTAGGGCCACATAGGCACCATGTGCAAAGGAAACTTCAACTAGTTCTTTGGTTGGTGGGATAAAAGTCTATAATGAAAATTTAATAAATGATAATTACAAAGAAATGAATACTAATCTCTATGAAAAAATATGTTTGAAAACCAATATTTTTTCTCGAAATTCCGTGTTATAGTGACAACGAAGTGTGTGAAAGATTACGAAAAAAAAAACTCAAAAGTAATTGAAATTAGATATGATGGGAGCAGTTTTACATGGTTTTTCATTGTTTTTTCTTGCTTCCCTATTGACTCTTTTTTCTCAAACAGGTCTTAAAGTGATTCCCTACTGATTAGGAGAAGCAGAGAAGGAAACAGGTCAACTTCCTATTACATTAGCAATAATGTTTTAGTATATTTCATGAATAGAAATAAAAAATAAAGGAAACATAAATTAAATATACAATTGTGAAATCCAACAAAGAAGGTTGCATCGGAAGGATAAACCGATCAAAATGGTCAATTTAATTATTCAAGGAAACAATAACACACAAAAAAAATTAAAATTAGAAGAGGAGAAAGGGAAAAACATAGATATAACCAACAAGGAAATGAGAGCTTGAACATTGTTCTAAGGGACCCCTAGACCTCCTAACTGCTAATTAAGGCTGGTGTTCTTGTCTCCTTCTTCAAATCTGCACAAACATTGACATAAAAAGGGATACACAAGAGTTGTTAGTAACTAAAAAAAAGCAAGTCAAACCTAAGGAAATAGTAAGAAACACCTAGCTAACTAATCCCTCAAGGAGGTAGCTGACATAACTAGAATTTACAACTATCCCTCAACCCTCAACTAGAATATTCAAATCCCAACAACTGAAAGAGAACAAGTAAGAACAATCACTAATAACTGTAAGAAATCAATAGAGCTTAGCTACTATATTCAACAAGTCCTCCTCAATACAAATACCTTCCTCCTATTTATAAAAGAAGAGGAGGCTAGGGTTAGGTTACAAGATACTTGTCATTTTTGGAAAAGTGATGAGTGGACCAATCCTAAAAGATTGTCTCTTTCAAAAAAGTAAATCTGATTTGATTTCAAAATTAGATTGCATTATTTTTTTCAAAAGTAAAACATTCAAGGAAATCAACTTTTGGAAAAATGTCTTTGAGGAAAATCACAAACTGTGTGCCATATTATCATTTTCCTTGGGATTTTTGCCTCTAAATGGAATATTTTATTGATGGCCATGTTCTTGTTGCTACAAATTAGGTTAATTCATGTTTTCAAAAGGCCATTAAAGGTTGTAGAATTCACCAGGAGTGAAAGCCCATGGCTTGAAGAAAAAATGGCCTACTTTGGAGGGTAGGGTATTATGGCATTGGTTGATGAAAGTAAGGAATTCCCACTATTCATGCACTTTTTAGACTTTTGTTTATGCCCCCCTAGTTACCTATAAGGATTCCCCAAGTATTGGTGAAGCATGGCTTCAATCTGGGCTTGAAATGACATAAGAGACCCTAGGTTTCAACACTTGAAATTCTCATCCTTGTTACCTAACAACCATGATTTTGGAATTACATGTCTTCATAATCTAGTGTTTCTCACCATCTTCCCAATTCCTTCGGTTTGGCACAAATCAAGTTCAGGATGAGAGGGATATGGCCCCAAGAAGGTCATGGGAAAATGTTGGTTCGAGGGCCAATATGGGGAAATGTTGAAATTAGAACCTAAATTTTAAATTGGAAATCAAAGTTGACAGGTTTCTATAGTCCTACATGGCTATAGATGAATTGGGTCTCATTTCACCATAGGTGATGCTACATCATCAACACATAACCATAGCAAACCCATTATCACCTCCCTTGAACCAGGCATACTTAAATGACTGACAATCCAACATAACACCAAGCTTTCATCCATCTAAGTTAACACATGCGGAATGTTAAAGTGCTCATTTCACCATAGGTGATGCTACATCATCACCACATAACCATAGAAAACCTACTATCACCTCCCTTGGCCAAGCATACTCAAACAACTAACTATCCAACGTGACACCAAGCTTTCATCCATCTAAGTTAAGTGTTCATATATCTTCAATGCACTTATCCACATTGTTTCCTTTCCATAGATAACACACACAATCTATCACATTGCCAAGTCATGTCGTCCTACATCGAAGCCTACTATGTGGCACCTCATCAATTGTCCGTCTTACTCAAGAAGAAATTATCACTCCTCCTAGTCTAAACTTTAGTACACCATTCTAACTATCTCATGAATCACTTTGAATAAGTTACCAAGGCTACAAAAACATATGAACTCATTGTACACCATTCAATCATGCCATTGCAATAATTGACAATCGAATCCTTACAATAAAAGATAATCAATCCTCATTAAAAAAAATACATTACAAGTTACAAGTTACAAGTCACAAGTCACAATGCATGATTTTAATGCTAAGGAATGAACTACAACATTTCACAAGCCATCTACTCTATGGTAGTTTTGTCCATATGAAAATAATGCATGATTTTAGTGCTAAGAAATGAACTACAACATTTCACAAGCCATCTACTGTATGGTAGTTTTGTCCATATGAAAATAGTACATCTATTATCATGCAAAGAATTAGATACCAAGAATCAAACAATGTCATTCATTATTATGACTATAGTTGTTGTGAAAACCGTTGTAATAAAGCATGTTCATGCAAAAGAGCTTCAACAAAACATTGTATTACAACACATCATGCATGCAATATTGTTTTGAAATGCACATTGTTAAATATTTATAGAGGATGCATCATGAAAACATGTCGTCAATGACATGATTTCCAAATTGGCCAAGAAAATAACGAACTCCTAGAATGAAAAGTTCCTTTCATTAGTAAGGGTTTCGGTGTTAATGAAATCAGGTGCAACAACCTCGGAAGTGATGAGATATTGGTTCGATTCCAAGGAATGCCATGTTTAGTTGGCATGTTATTCTACAGATTGATGTATTAGTGATGTCATGTGGATACTTCATTTGAATCTGTTGTGACGAAGCATCTATTTACTAGTGAGGAAGGTTTATAAACATTAATTTATATTTTTAAAGTGTAAGGAAGTGTATATACTTTACCTTTAATCGTGTAATTAAATATACATTTTTAATCAATATTATGCTTATTTAAATTATTTTAAAGATTAATTAAATGTTATATTTTTTCTACAAACATAAAAAATAAAAATAAAAAATTTTTAGATTATAATATTCAAAATTATAACTTTAATTTTTATTAATAAAATTCTAAAATTGAAACTTGTAATTGTAATTTTTAATGCTTTTGCATATAAACAAAATTCTAAAGAATCACAAGTAATCACTTATCCTTTTAAAGTTCTATAGACTAATTAGGTCTTAGTGGATGTTAATCATCATCATCATCATCATCATATAATATGGATTTTCAAACAAATTCAATTATATTCCATGACTTTGTTATATATATATATATATATATATATATATGAAACCAAATGAAACACTATTTTAACTTGATTGAAAAGTAACTAGCAAAGAGTTACGGTCGATAAAAACTCATTTTAAAATAAAATCTAGCCAGATAATTAAACTCTCTGAAGAATTCCAAAAGTTAATCATTTAAACATGGCAATCATATGATGTTACAATAATTTCTTAATATGATTAGGTAAATGTTAAAATGTAAACAGGGTAACGGATGCATTTATAAATGTAAAGAAGTTATCAACAATAAATCTGATCCATTGATTTTGGAGGACGACTAAGAATAACTCTTCAATGCATAACCTTCAGATTAGAATTTAAGATTAAAAGATCATTAATTGTGACCATCTCCAATAGGTATACGCCCCTTTCGACGTAAATATTATGAAATTAAATTAAATTAAAATTAGTTGATTTCTAATACTGAATTTGTCAAATTAAAAATGGCTTAAACTCATCTGTACCATCATAATCTACAATTTCAAATAATTCGATCTTAAATTTCAAGAAAAATGATGGAACTGAATTCTCTTTAGCAGAAATCAGAAAAAGAGAGCGGTTATCCTTTCGCGCGTGAAATATGGCAAGAATTCTTCATGTTCAACCCAATTTAAGAACGCTACATATCAACTATTACAATTATTGTCTACAACAAAATCCACTTAATCAATAACTAATTTTATTCTTAACTACATATATTATATGAACGTCGAAATTAAGGGACAGAGTGCTCTGACTACCATCCATCAGCTATTTCAACAGCTTCTACGAGCTGTATCTTAGATCAATATTGGAAGGCGCGCAGTTGGAACAGCCAAGAGTTCATGATACCTGGGCAGTGTGATCCCATTATACTTTTCAGTCATGTCCAATTCTTGCCCATTGGGAAGCCTCCAGTTAAAACAGTGCACGAGCTGCGCCACTGCAAACTCTACAACAAGCATTCCCAATAGCTGTCCAGGACATCCTCTCCTGCCTGCTCCGAACGGAATCCACTCAAAATTTTCAACTTTTGATTCCAAGAATCCATCTTCCATGAATCTCTCCGGCTTGAAGCTTTCGAAATCCTTCCCCCATGACTTAGGGTTCCTTCCGATTGCCCACAAGTTAATCAGAAGAGAAGTTCCCCTCGGGATTTCATAGCCCAACACAGTGCAATCCTCCACAGATATGTGAGGAATGGCAAGCGGTGCCGGTGGGTGGAGTCTAAACGTTTCTTTCACGACAGCTTGCAAGTAAACGAGAGAAGGCAGATCGGATTCCTGCACCATACGACCCACTCCGACTACGCGTTCCATCTCGTCCTGAAGCTTCTTCAGCACTGGGGCGTTTCTCATCATTTCGGACATCGCCCATTCTATGGTTGTGGACGCCGTGTCCGTTCCCGCCACAAAAATATCCTGCAGGCGTCAAGAAATCCAAGACAATATCACATTTTATTCAAATCCATTGATATATATATGTTAGATACGTTTGTGTAATGTTTGTTCCTTGTGCTGTATTCCAGAGTAGTTAATCGGCAAGAGTTTTTCGTTACTCATCCATATTCTATTTCCAGCTAATATCTTACCTGGGAGTACTGAGAAAGAGAGATTACTAAGATAGACTCCAACCAAACAGTGAATAAAAAATATATTCCTTTATAATTTTATGAAATCCTAAAGCAATTAAATCCTTTTAGGATGTAAACCTCTCCGAAATGCAAACCTGTGAAAACTTGAAAACAAAATTTCACATTCAAAAAATTAACCCTTCTGCATATTTGTCAAGGATTAAAATGAATCTAAACTATAGATGAATCAAGGGTGATATACACTAATGACGGCTTTTATGTTGTCCCGAGTAATTTTGAACTCCATTGTTTCATCTGCAGAAGCTGCGAGCAAAACATCTACAAGATCTGGCATGGCGTTGGGCTGATTCTTGTGCGAAACGTGTTCGTTTATTATTTTCTCCAGCAAGCAGTCCTGTGTCTTATGAATGTTCTTGAAGCGACGGTTGAGGCCTTGCAAATCCATGCGAGCCAAGAATGGTATGTAATCTCCGATGTTAAAAGAACCGGCTAACATAAAAATTTCCTTGATCACTGAATCAATCATCCCTCTGTCGCCAATTAGGTCTTGATCAGAATACTTCCTGCCGAAGGCCATCCTGCAGATTATAGCATTGGTGAGGTCTGACGCCGTTTTGGTAATATTGGTCACGGGACGATCTGAATTATTAATAAGAGAGCGAATCATGGCAGAGACCTCCTCTTCTCTTATAGAACGGAAGTGTTCTATTCGTCTGGAGCAGAATAACTGTAAAACGCAGACCTTACGCAAATGCCTCCAGGAAGGGCCATACGGAGCCAAGGCGATGTCCGAATAATTAAATGACAAATACTCAAAGGCGGCCGTTGGAGGTCTGCTGGCGAAAAACCGATCATGGGTTTTGAGAAATTCCTTGGCCACCTCTGGAGTGGAGGCGACTAAGGTAAGGGTGGAGCCGAGGCGGAGAGACATGAGAGGCCCGTATTTCAGAGAGAGAGCTGCCAGCGCTCGGTGTGGAAGACCTCCCAGCAGAAGGTGAAGGTTTCCGAGAATGGGCAACTGAAACGGCCCCGGGGGCAGCTGCCTCCTTTTGCTTCCCCGGAACAAGAAACTCCATGCAAGAAGAAGAGCAGTGACTAGTTTAATATAGAAGTACAAGCATTCCGGAGCTGGCCACTCTGAACCCAGCTCATTCGCCATTGTCATGACTGAATCCAGACAGCTCGTCTCGGTTTCACGTCTTATATTCATCTCATCTGCGAATCCTTATAATTTGACAAAGTAGATCCGTTTCCATTTTATCATTCTTAGTTAAGAACTAACAAAGCAGTTGTAACATTCATTAGGTTTAAGAACTGATAAACCAGTCGTATATATTTATTGGACGTCACAGATCAGTTGGCCACATATTTATGTAACATGAAAGTATCATAATGGTTGGGACCAAGATACTAACATCTAATGTACCGCCATTAAGATTTCAGTGACTATTTCATTGATGTGGTAAGTGAAAATTTATTAAATTTTCGCGGAAGACAAACTCTCATTCAGGTATTTGATACGGTGCATTCAAATTGTGTTGTATTTGTCAGAATCAACAGATAAAGAGGGTGAAACCACTCTTGCAGTTTTTTTTTTTTTTGAAAAAGTGGAACTCGAATGCCCGCTCCCCCAAGTAAAAGGGGGCCCGTTAGTCCATTCTCCCTGTCCTTCTCCCACCCATCCACTTGCCATTAATGGCCATTATTTTCCTTCGCCAGAGCCGTTAAAATTGCAATTTGCAATGTTTAAATTTTTCATTTGCAGAGTGTGGATGGATTCATAGATGTTAATATTACCACAGCTGCAAAGTGGTTGGTGAACGCAGAAAAGCGATGTCAAAGTTTTTTCTTGCACAATTGAAACACATATATTTTTGAGGAAATCTAAAAGTTAATTTCAAATGTAGTAATTCTAAAGGTTAATCAGTTGTGGCAATCATATGGTGATACAGTAATTTCTTAATATGATTAGGTAAATGTTAAAATGTTGTAGATCAGATTTTTTTTTCACTGGTAGAGTGGGTTAAAATGTGGATTTTAGTCGCAAGATGTTTTTCATGGTTTGAAAGTTTGATTATCATTTCAGTTATTTTTTAAGGTGATTTCAAATTGATACAAATAGCTCTTAAAATTTGAAATGTTTAAAATTTTCATTTCCACTATCTAGTTCGAGATTTTCATCAAAAAAAAATTAAAATCAATTTAAAAAAATTAAAAACAAAAAATGAGATAGCCATTTAACCCACACATGGAATAGTCGAAATTATGATTATTTTCCAAAGAATGGCATGAAAGTGGGTAAGCGTTATAATATTAAATTCAATGTAGTGGTTTTTAAAAAAAATCAAACTTTATTAACTATGACCCATTCTATCCAAGTACATAAGGATGAGGATCCACTAGAAAGCGTATTTGATTGATGATGAATTTGGCAATCAAATTATTTTGTGAGTCATTATTTAATATACAATCGATGGGAAATCATGGAGAGATGAGACATTGTGATGAATATACTATTTCAATATTTCAAGTAACTAGATTGTTATAGCAAGGCGACTTTATTGAGTCTTCTTTACTTTTCATAACTTATGTATTCATCATAGATTTCAATATGAGAATTATTGTCTTTTTTATTAGGGGAATATATAATCAAAATTTTCTTCTTCAATTTGAAACATTGAGATTTATTATGTCCTGGTTTCTTAAAATACTCAAAAAAAATTGTAAAACAAGAAGAAAATTATGAAAAAGATGATGTCCTTATAGTAAGAGATGCATGCTTTGAAGGTCTAGATACAAAAACACTGGAAGATGATGAATGTTTTGAATTTTAAGCTTCTCTTCATCCAACTTTGTTTGATTGTATGTGGCATTGAGGATGTTGATTTCCAGATATTTCAACTCTCAATACAAATGTTCTTGCAATCCACTTTTAAACTTGAGGACAAGTTTGTCAATTGGATAAATGATGATGAAAAGAATTCACAAACCAATTGAACTAGTGGATGTACTTTTGTACATGCATGTTGAATCCTTGATGCAAGTGAAGCTACTTGATGTTCATATTCTATTTGTAGTTAGAAGGATATAACAATTTAGTTAGAAGGATATAACACAAAACTAAGGGATTCCACAAGCCTAGTCCAAGTCGTGATTGGATTTTGATTTGTATCATGTTATGTAACCAATAAATTCGAAAGCCATGTGAGCTTCAACTTCATGAATGGAACCTTATCATCTTTATCAAACAAATTATAGTCAAACCAAGTGTCCATGTCAATAATCTAGCTATCAATATATTTAAGATCATGGGATCCATTATAAATGGACACCTTTCATTTTGCATGTCAAGGAGAGGGCTTGTTGATGGAAATAATGTTATCCTTCTCAGCTAATGAGGCATTGGTGTTGGAAAGTACTGCCACCCTTTTGGAAAGTGTGTTTTTTCATGGCTAGTGTAGTCAAAACTATTAATGTGCCGGAAAATCCAAACCGAAATAATCCTTAAAAATTGAGTTTCTTGCAAAGGTCTTAATTTATAAAGAATTTTTTTCTTCAACGGTTACAATAGTTCCTTCATAACAAAAAACCTTTCAAATACATGACCTCCAAATAAATTACACTGTTCAAAAGATTGTATATATGATCTCTTCCTATTAAAACTTCCAATATCAAAATGGGATGACTTTAGACATTGGTTTAGAACTATTAAATAAAGGTTTGTAGGTTTAACGTAATCCTTTCATTAATTGTTTCACACTACCATACATATAAATCACAATTACAAATAGAGAAACCATCAAACAATATTAAACTGACCTATTTGTCATCGAATGCTATAAAGATGGAACAATGATTGGCTTGAGAAGGAATCCATGTCGAAGTAGTGACCGATGAAGGAAACCAACCCTTGCAAAAAATAGAGTTTCTTTCCCATGAAAATTGTAGATTGAAGACTCATCCTACACTTATTTTCTCTATGTATGGAAAACTCCAATTGGATTATTGGTATGTTGCAAGCAACCTCAATAAGTTGATCTAGAGGATGATCATTGAACTGACAATTGAGGATATCACCCAAGGGAGATGGTGAACTCTGATTTGATGTAGATATACGAGACACATTTGGACCAAGAACCATGAAGGACAAGACATTATTCAAGTTGAAATTGTGTAGATTTGAAACATAAAAACTCTCTACTCATCCATAACCATCAATCAACCCTCAAAATTTGAACTAGCTATGTTCAAGGAAACTTATTCTCTAGTGAAATATTGGATATTTCTACCAACACACTTCAATCCCATGACACCTTGGTTAAAATCAATCAAGAGATCTTAGATTTGAACCCTTTTCAATCATATGGTTATTCCCTACTTTACATTATGCCAGAGCCTTGATATCCATGCCACATTGTTAACACATAGGATGCATAGGAGTCAAGCACCATCTCCTTATCAATCATCTTCAAAGGGTCATTTTCAAAGGGAGGGTTTATCATTTTATATCTTCATTTCCTTTTGCAAAAAGTGCGTTGCAGACTGGTAGATTTGCTACGAACTTGCGTTGCAGACCATGGATGATTTTAGGGGCTAAATTTCGCTCATGGGCTAATTTTCCATTTTTTCCCAAAAAACAATTCGCTATTATAAAAATGATTCACCCAAATTCTATAGGATAAAGTTATTTTACCTTAAAAATAGCCAAAATTTTATACAAACTATATAAAATCCTTAGAAATTTGAATATTTTTACAAAAATATCGCCAACATTTTATA
>JZKD02S0270639.1:34606-57188 GCA_000966675.3 Picea glauca
CGATATGAGTTCTGCAAAGACCAAGGAATTTTTGGATTTCGCTGAAACAAAATCCAAGTCAAATTCTTGGAGGATAACTATCCATCTACTGATCTTTCCACTGATTAGGTGTCGTGTCAACACATATTGGAATGGATTCACAACGACAATGACAGTGGTCTTGCAGAACAATATATAGTGACGAAACTTCTGGAAAACATGAATTGATGCCAATGAAAGTTTCTCAACATGGGAGTAGTTGAGTTCTGGTCCAACCAGGCCTCGACTTAGGTAGTAAATCATGTGCTCTTCAAGAAAATCATCCTCTTGAACAAAGACCATGCCGATGGTCAACTCTGCAGCGACCAAGTACAATAAGAAATATTTTTTATAATTGGGTGGCCGAAGCAGGGGGGAAGACATGAGGGCGCATTTCAATGCTTCGAAAGAGCACTGAGCGGATTCATCCCAATGGAAAGGAACGTCCTGCTTTAGTAAACGCATGAACCCTTTAGTGATCTCGACATAGTTTGCGATGAAATGTTGTAAAAAGTTCGCTTTTCCCTGTACACTCTGAAGTTGAGGAACTGTGCATGGGGGAGGAAACTGAACTACCACCTCAACCTTTACAGGATCGACCATGATCCCTCTTGTCAAAACTATGAAACCTAGAAGACAAGCCAATGCCATGCAAAAAATCCATTTGTTTGGATTCAAGTGAATCCGATAGTAACGACATCGCTCAAAGATAATTCAAAGGTGTGTGGGATGATCATCTCTCTTATGATATCGTGATGCTAAATCATCGAGATAAGCCTTGACTAGGTGTTTGAGATCATGGGAAGAAAAAGACACGGCCTGCTGAAAAGTAGCTCCAGCATTCTTCAAGCCAAAAGGCATCTTTCGATAAGAAAATGTACCCCATATACAGATAAAAGTTGTTTTATGTTGGTCCTCGGGTTTGATCTGTATATGATTGTATCCCGAGAAACCATCCATGAAAGAAAAGACCTCGCAGCCCATGCATTCATCGACAATCTGGTCAATAAATGGGGTGGGGAAATTATTCTTTGGACATGCCTTGTTCAAATCATGAAAATTTGTACATACGTGAATTGTACCCTGCTTTTTGTTGACTGGAACAAGATTCAACACCCATTGAGTCAATTGGATGGGGTAGATGAAACCAACTTTGAGTAGTTTCTCTACTTCAGATTTAATAGCTGTTGCTTTCCGAGGATTAACCAGACGAAGCTTATGCTGGACTGGATTAGCATCAGGATAAGTTGTGATTTCATGTTCAATGATCCTTGGATCAATTCTTGGCATTTCCTCATAAGACCAGGAAAAAAATGTCGCAGAATTCTTTAAATAAATCTATATAGATTTGAATCTCCTTAGGGGAACAGTCTGCTCCGACGAAGACATTCTCCACGTCGCCAGGAGTTTTAGAGATATCAATAGGTATCATTTTAGCGATGGTTTCCATATTACCCTCTACATAAACTGCTTTCATAGCCAGAGGATTGATAGGACAAGACCTATCTCTAGTCATAGTCAACAAAAATTCTCTTGCCTCTATTTTTCCTAACTCTAGGAGGAAGTATGATCTAAGATGGACATCATCCGAGGGTCTGTCCAAACCAGTCAACACCTATAAAATCACCTTATTAGAGGGAAAGACCAAGTCTAAGGAATAGTTAGTGGCAAGGGAACCTTGAGCCTAGGCAGGCTCGAGAACTGGATCTAACTCCAGTGCACGAGTCGGATCGGGGTCGGCTGAAGCTTGTTAGACTATAGAGTAGGCAACTTTTGTCACGGACAAGGGAATGGACATGCCATGGTGCCTTGTCCCTTCCATCATGGCTAATGGGGAAGGAAGAATCCACAGATCATTAAAGTAAGTCGTGAGGAATGACGACACTGAAAATATTTCAGCCTTAGGTTGGTCGGGGAAAACCGATATCATTTTGACATCGCCAGAAGGAGGCGGGTAATTGAAAGTACCCATGAGAGGCGGTCATAAACCAACCCCCATGTTGACAATGTCGAGCTATGAGTTATCAATCATTGGGAATGTGGATTCCCCTGATGAAGGTTCAGGTTTGGAGAAAGACAATTGATCAATGGTCACAATTCGACCCTCATGTGGAAACAATAAGAGCCGAAAAACTGTGGCAACCACTGCATGAATGGAATATGTCCAAATCTTTCCTAACAGGAGGCTGTAGTCGAGAGGTGCATCGACCACTTCAACTTCGATGCACATGGTCTTCCCTCCTAACTACACAAGGAAAGAAGGAATGATTCCATGTGGTCTAAAAGAATGACCATCAAAATTCGTAAGAAGAGTAGGTGAAGGAGACAAAACGGGTTGGCCAATGGCCTTCCAACACACCAACGACATCACACATGTCAAGGTGTCATCATCAAACACTGTGCGAAAAATATTTCGGGTAGACAATTTCTTGGGGTGAGCCACTACTATCTGAAATGCGACATGGTATGGGAGACGAGGCTTCAAGTCGGTTATATCAAGTGTGATAGTTCCTGAATTACATGTCTCAGCAGATCCTAAGGCAACTAGCAGAGACTTTCTCTGTGAAGGCCAGCGTTGGAGGACCTCCAAAGAAGACATCACGCAAGGGGTTTGTGACAAATCCTCTACCATAGAGTAGTTCTGGTCGACGACCCTTGCATTTGGATTATGTGAATCCTTATTGAACGCCCCTTTCGGGATGCATGCCATTGTTTCAACCATCATTCTCTTGATCTAGAGAGGAACATATGTGTTTTCGGCTTCTTTTCCCTTTTCAGAAATACTTGGCCTTCCGTAATCATGTGCCCTAGTAGCTATGTGAGCTTCACCTTTCAACATATAGACGTTCTAAGTCAAGGGATTTCCAGACGACAAAGGGGGTCCCTTGAGTTAAATTTTTCCCATGAGGAAATGGGTTTGTTAACATTGCAAGTTGTTGTTGTGCCAATAACTTTTGGGCCTCTGCGAGTCGAGGGAATAGGTGAGTTGGGTGGTCTTTCGCACAGAGGTTGCACGGATACTTCGACTTATTTCTCTCTATGTTTCCCTCTTTAGCATTATTGGTGGGTTTCTTATCCCCCTTACCCTTCTTTTGCTATTTTTTCTTCCCTTCATCTTGCTGGTTGGCCTTTGGGTTTGTCGATTTCATGCTGTGTACATTCGAAGTCTAAGAAGGGGGAGCAACTGAACAAGGAGTTGGCCTGACCACTGTCTTCTCTATTGACAATTATTGCAATTGGTTTGACAATGGATCAATGGGCTTTGCTTGTGTTGAACCAACAATGTCATCAACATGTGGTCCCGACTTGTGTCTAGTCTTATCAAGAATAGACCGTGGCGCATCTGGAAAAAGTTCGTAAAGAAAACCAGACTGAGAGTAAATTATCTCTAGCTGTTGAGATCTCATTATCGCTTCTTCCTCCGAAAATACCCATGACGTTGCTATGTCCTTGGATAGCTGGGGTACCAAAGACTTAAGGAACCATTCCAACAAGAATGTTGGTGGAACTGGTACTTTAATCAAAATCTTCTGACGCCTCCACTCTTGGATGTGATCAGAGATGTGGTCAGCCTTTGTCTGCTCAAAGTTGGCTAGTAGATCCGTGCTGGCGTCGTATCTCACAAGTAACTGAAAATGGTTTAATAAAACCATTTCTAATTCGCCAAAAGTAGAGTATCTTGGGTGGTCGAGCTCAATGTACCATATTGTGATACTCTTGATAAGAGTGCGTTGAAACAGGCGCAAATGTACAGAGTCGTATCTCAAAGAGTTGGATGAGAACCATAGGTGAAATGTGGTCACATGATCATCTAGATCTTTGTTAGGCTTACCTTTGAACTTTGGAATGTCTGAGGGAAACTTGGTCAGCATAGTAGGCCAACATGGATCATGACAGATTGGGTCATTCAATAATCTTGACAAGTCTGGCAAATGCAAAGTTGCCAGAAATGGTAGCTTAGGTTGTTGAGTATGTGCAGGAGGATAGGATCCTGGGATTTGGTTGGCACCAGGTTTCCAGGAAAAGTTAGGTTGCTGGGCTGGGTTCTGGTAAAAACCATGGCCTAGGACAACATTTGGATGCTTCTCTTGTTGAGACATCATCGACTAACTCACGTAGTATAACGTTGAGGGCTGAGAAGGGATTTCTCCCGACGTAGTGTTCCAAAGGTTCTGGAAAGGGTTTCCCCCTGCCGATCCGATGGGCATAGGTGCTGAGCCTTACCCATGGTTCCATTGGCTATGGAAGGGGTTGCCCCCGTTCGAAATCCCTAACAAGGGAACCAATCCCTACCATGGATTCTAAGGTCCTTGAGAAGTGTGTTCCCCCTATGCAGAAATAGTACCCTGCATAGGATTTTGTGGTCCAAAACCAGGGTTTCCCCCGATCGAGATTGCAGCTGAAGAGAATGTGTTGTTACCAAACACACTGAACAAAGAGAATGAAAAAGAACCCATCGCTGTGGTACTAGAAGAAGGTCCTTGACTACCTACTCTGGACAGGTTGTAGTTCATGGTTGGCCAGATGGGTTGCTGAGAATCACTACCAAGTGAGGGGGACGACAGAGGTATATGACCCCCGCCATAAGGGAAAGCATTATAGGGGGTTGAGGTGCCTGCCATGGACCCTTGAAGAGGAGCATTTGATCTCCCTAGCCCCAGACCCAAAGTATGTAAGGTGGAGTAGGAAAGGACCGAGTTCCTGTCAAAGTTGGGCATCCCGTATGAAAATGGAGGTCCCGTCGCACTCTGCGTAAATGATGCAGTGATCGTCTCCATGGAAAAAATCGGACCACTGCCCGAGGTAGAGGCGGTCAAGACCATAGTGGCCTAGACCTGTGAAGGTGAGTTAGGAGGCGGAACTCCCCCTGTTGTGGTAGCCGTAGAGGGAGTATGAGGAATCCCTATCTAAGTAGCACCATTTTCTTCCATTGTTGTTTGCAGGATTATCTGACGCTCGTGATGCATTACCCTTGGAGGGGCAATCTATATCAGAAGTGGCACCGACAAGTCAGTGATCAGAGAGTTATACGGACCAAGATCTTCTGCTCCAAGGTCAGAAATAGTTGGTCCCTCTGGAAACGAATGTTCTCCTCTTGGAGATGGCTTGGGTACAACTTCTTGTGGCCCGGTCACCTTAAATGACCCTTCTTGGTCAAGTATTCGCCTTCGTAGTGGCAGTGGTGGCTCCAAGATAACCGGCGGCAGGCCAAAAATCCTTTGTGACCAGCAGAGCTCTTGATATTCCACTGTGTGAGAAGATCAATGACACACTAAGGATTTCTAACGTTGAAGACCAAAACACACACTAGAAAAAGCTCCTATGACATGCAGTAAGCAAACCACTATTACTAGTTGGAAGAATAGTTACAACAACCAACACTAGAGAAACTTACCAGTGCAAGTGAAACTCGAACAAGGAAGCACCCTCTGGGTATACTCTACAAAGCGTGGCCCGATGTCTGCCCTAGGTACCGTGGTATACCCCCGCAGTCACCTATGTAAGTCCCTAAAATCAAAGGAAACTAAGTTTCTAGCTCGTGAACAACTACCAGGTGGGTACAATCGACAGTCGGGTGGACCGCAATGAGAAGGGTATCAAGCCCAAAACCTATCGAGGGTATAAAAAGCAAGTAATATGGAAAACTATTGAGGACCTCGAATGGATTCGAGATCCACAAAGCTCCGTGGAAAATGCGATCAACGTAATCCCAGGATAAGTCCTCCATATGCGTTCCTCTGCTACAATTGGTCCGACTTTGGAGGGGTTATCTCCACTACCTTTCCGCACGCGACCTCGTGTTTAGTGCCTGTGTTAGAGGTGGGTCTCATATAKTTTCCACATTACTAGACTTCTTCACTCCCTAGAAYAGACTCCTATGTTTTTTTTATAGCCTTGAAGAGTTTCCTCTCCAACCTAAATCAAGGCTCTAGCCTAATCTAGTTAATGGACCCTACAAACACAAAGTCTGATTAATTTTAATTCAACGTTAATTTTAAGTGGTTTATCTTAAGTCAAAGGAACGAAAATGAAACTAATGGTGTTTATAAAGAGACGAAAGAGAAGAACAAATGCTGGAAACAAAATTACTTATTTTTCAACAAAAAAAGATTTGCAAATTGAACACTCTTTAACCATCTTTTCTAACTAAATTTTCTCTCTAAGATATTTTAAAAGAAAAACTCAAAACTTAATTTCGCTCGACTGCGAGCTACTTAAAGTCCTAAGTATTCAATGAAGAACTTAATAAAGCACTCTTCTTCCTGAAAAAACAACTAACCTAACTACTTAACCAAACAAGAAACTGATTTTTTTTTTTTTTTTATGCTCCAAAATAAGAAACTTGAAAATGATTCTTTTCTTTTCTTCTAAAGCGAGTAAAAGGGGAAAAGTGAAGGCAACACAAGACCAAAAGCCAAATTCTAATCTACTACGGCTCACTGAGAGTTACTGACAATACTAAACAAGTTAATCAGAAAAAAACTCACAAAACTTGTCTCAAACCCTAATCAAGAAAACAAGAAATCTTGATAAAGAAAAAGCTAACTGCTATCAGACCTAGGCCAAAGACTACAAGAAACAGAGACCAGGGATAAATCAAGAAAACACCTGAGAAATATGGCTTCATTGAGGGAAGAGGATGACTACCTCTTCTTTAAAAAATATTTTCCTGACACAAGCACACAACTGATACTTCAGTAGATGTACGTGGGTTGTCCAAATATAGGGCGCGTATGTACGTGTGCAGACCCACTGCATGCCGCGTACACCTCAGTGACTTCTCTAAAAATAAAAATCAATAGTCAAGCAAACCAGGCAGGGATTATTAGTATGGAAGACCAAAATCCCTTAAAGACATAGAAACTTACAGAAACTCAAGAAACAGTAAATAAACAAATTAAAGATACCCAAAAATGAAAATTCCCTAAAAACCCTAGAGGCTCCCCAATATGGTCGCCTATAGTGGGAAAACCCCCCTACGGACTACACTAGGGTTCTAAATTGTAGGTAGATCTAACCATCTAAAGTCTCCTACTTTTAACAACTATCCTAAAAATACCCCACATTCATATATAAAGTACAAATTATAGGGATCCAATAGTCTTACCTTAAACTTTGCGCCCAATGTCGATCCTAATGCTTTCGGTTGCTTCTCGACTACAAATATCTTCCCAAGGCTGACCTGCATTCACCAAAAGACAAACAAGAAACTATGAACATGCATTCTATATATAAACTAATGGGTTAGATGTCATAACAAAATGTAAATCAATCATACATATTAAACACATCATATGGCGGGACAACAAAAGTACTTCTTTATATTAATCTCATAAAGTTACTTACAAAACGAGATCGGCGACTGCTCCTCAAACCTGGTCCTGGGATTCTCTTCACCAAGATCCAAATGTCTTCACCAAGCTCCAAATGCTTCCACGTATCCTTCTTCTCTCACACTTCTCTCTAGAGAATGGGCATAGGCTTATGGATGAGGAAAAAGGGAAAGAATAGGGAATTTTAGCTCAAAACTCACAATGTGGCTACAAATTCTTGGGGCAAGGGGGGAATTAGGAAATGGGAAGAGTTTCACTGCTTTCATGCTTCTCCTTGGAATGGGACCCCAACACCTTATTTTATATGCCAAAAAGATAGTTATTCGGTTGGGTGACGGGCTATGGGTGGTCAATTGGTTAGGAAACTACCCAAAAGTCCGTATTCCCTTGAAACTTTTTATTTTTTACAACTTTTGTGGGTATACGTGGGTTGTAATGGTGCAACTAGTGTATGTACACAGGAAGTAGTGATGCAGCTAGTGTACATACGTGGGAAATAGTGGTGTAGGGGGCATACATCTTCAAATTTTTTTTTTTAAGAAGAGCTATTCAATATTGGCTTGGAAAAAATAGTAAGTAAGATGGCTTGCTGCTAGGTATGCATGTTTGGTGAAAATTAGGGTTATAAAAGTTGAGGTATGATGGTGTCAGTTGTTCTACTATCTCTGAGGTGTCCAATAATGGTGGGAAATAAGGTCGAAGCAGATCCACATTGAACACTGGGTGTAGACCAACGAAAGGAGGAATGTTGATCTCAAAAGAATTATCACCCACAACCTTGGTGATGGTTTACGATCCATAACGGAGTGGGAGAAGCTTCTGATGGGGTTTTGTAAGGCATTCTTTATACAAATGAAAAAAAAAATTGTTGCCCATCTGAAACTTATGTGGCATCCGATGTTGATCATGGTGCTACTTGTACTTGTCATTGGACTTATGTAGGATATCCTGACCATGTTGGTGAATGTGTTGGATTCATTCAATGAACCAGGTAGCTTTTTCAACTTCAGTTGGAGCAGGAGATGAGTCAGTCAAGGTGACCATAAGGGGTAGTGAAACATCTATGGTACCCAATGGTTGGAATCTCAACCACACCTAAAAGGGGTTGTGGCTAGTTGATCTATGTAGGGCTCAATTGTAGCTATGATGGACATAGGGAAGAATCTCATCCCATATGCGAGGGTGCTTGGAATTCTACATGCATGGTATATGAACGATCATTTGATTTACCACATCAGTTTGGCCATCTTTCTAGGGGTGGAAGGTCGTGGATTTGTTGAGCTTGTCTTCTAGCAGTGACTAGAGGCTTGACCAGAATGTGATGAGAAATCGTCTGTCTCGATCTGAGACAATGGTTTGTGGGATTACAAAATGTACCCAGACTCGTTCAAAGAAGAGCTTGGCAGTGGCCTCTGCTATTATTCTCTTCTTGCAGGTGGCTAGAATCACCATCTTAGAAAAGCGATGAACACTCACAAAAACACAGTCATTTCCCCACTTGGTGGATGGGAGGCCCAACATGTAGTCAATGGAGATGGATTCCCATGGCCTGTCAAGAGTAGGTAGAGGGTTGTACATGCTTTTTTTCTTAGTGGTCAATTTGGCAATAGTGCAGGCAGTGTAGGACCTGATATACTTGCTGACCTCCTGTCAAAGTTTCAGCCAATAGAAATGTTTCTGCAACATTACCACTGTCTTTTCGACATCGAAGTGTCTTTCCACTCGACTGTAGTGGGCTTCCTAGATCAAATTCACTCGCTCGCTTAATGGAACACATGTATGGTCCAAATGACACAACATACCATCCTGAAGATGGAAATTAGCGACAACTGTGTTTGCACCCAACATTTGGTAGGTCATGGTGAATTCTGAATCTGTCTCATAGAGTTGGGGCCATCTAGTTGTCTCATGGCCGCAAGAGTCTAGCACCATGCTGAGTGCCACAAATGGCAATCTGTTGAGGTAATCAGTGACACCGTTGGTGCTTCCTTTTTTATACTTGATGTTGAGGTGGAATTTTTGCAAGTATGTGGACCACTTCTGATGGCAGTCATTCTGCAATTTTCCTTGTGTCTACATGAACTGCAATGGCTTATGATTAGTGTGGATGATTGTCTCTTTCACAAGAATGTAATGTCTCCATTGGCAACATTATTCCACAATGGAGTACATTTCTTTGTTGTAATTAGGGTACTTATGAACAACATCTGATAGTGTCTTAATATGATAGGCCATGGGGTGGTCGTGTTGAGTGAGAACGATGCCCGCGACTTAGTCTGAAGCATCTTTCTCGATCTTAAAGGAATACTGTAGGTTCGGTAGTGGAAGTACTGGGGTTGAGCACAAGAGCTTATTCAAATGATTGAAATATTTTTGTTGGGACCGACCCCACACAAATTTATCCTTACCACCATCCCTGGTTATTTGGATGAGGGCCCATGCAATATGGGAGAATCCCAACATGAATCTGCAGTAGAAATTGGCAAGGCCCAAGAAGCTCTGAAGCTCAGTGAGTGTGGTTTGGGCTGTCCAGTCATGGATGACTTGGATATTGGATGGATCCACATGTAAACCATGTTGATCAACGATGTATCCCAGGTAATGGAACCTATCCATGCCGACGGAGAAGTTTTTCAAGTTGGCGTATAGCTTGTGTTTCCACAGGGTGTGCAAAACCTGCTGAATATGCTACAAGTGTTCTTCCCAAGTATTGTTGTAAATGAGAATTTCATATAGATAAACCACTACAAAAGTATTGGTAAATGGTCACAAGATATCATCCATCATCCTCATGAAAGTGGCTGAAGCATTTGTCAAGCCAAAGGGCATGACCAACCATTCAAAAAGACCTTCCTTGGACTTGAAGGTGGTATTCCATACCTTTATTTATTCTATCGGGACCTGGTGGTATCCAGACTTCAGATCAATCTTACTAAAGTATTTGGCCCCCGTGAGTTGATCAAGGAGGTCTTTGATTCAGGGAATCTAGTTGTGATTTTATTCAGCGCCCAGTAATCAATGCAGAGTTGCCAGGTTCCATATTTCTTTTGTACCAACATGATTGGGCTCCCGCAAGGTGATGATATGGGACGTATGTTCCACCTGTGGAGAAGTTATTGGATCTTCCACTTGATCTCTTCATTCTCTAACAGAGAACAACGATAGACTAGCCCATTGGGTAGCGGTGTGCCGGGGGTCAGATCGATGGGGTGATTTCAACACTACAGAGGTACCCCGGTAGGTGAGGAGAAGATATTCGAGTATTTTTCCATGAGCTTATCCAGTTTCTTCTGTTGTGTGGAGAGGTCTATCGTGGAGACCCTAGATGTGGCTACAATCTTTCGCTCATTCTGAGAGAGGATCACAAAGAAGACAAACTTCCCTGTCTGAGAGATGATCTTCTTGCATTACTTGGAAGAGATCAAGGAAATAGCACTAGGTGGGACTGCCTCTGGTATCCTGTACATTTTCTTGTTGAAAGTAATAATAACACTATGAGGCCTAGACTCATATACAACATGATGTTTCCATAAATATGGTTGGCCCAAAATAACATTACAAACTTCGAGAGTGGAAACATCACACAATACATCGTCTTTGAAGGGATGGATGTCGTATGATAGGCGACATTGTTGGATGATGCAGATGTCGCTTCCTTGGCATAGGTTCTTCTGGATACCACTATTAATGATGAAGTGCAATAGGGTACTCTTCACCCACATCTATGAATGAAAAGGGCGCTCGCTTTCCTCTGGCTTACCTGGTTCACCAAGCTAGAGCTTGGTGGTAGCAATGTTAACACTAGGTTCTGCATCAATGATCTATCTCCCCCTTTCTGGTTCTGATTTAGAGTCAGAACCCGCATCTGATTCAGAGGCTTTCACCTCAGCCACCAATGACTGCTTTGAGCAAAAATCAACAATGTTATGCCAGGGGATCTTATGGAAGGCACACCACTTCCTGGTATCTTTCTTTGTCTTTTCAGTGTCCTTCTTTTCTTGGGGCCTGGACTGGTTGTCCTGAGGTGGTCTATATTTTATCTGTCCTTTTTTTGCAGGCTGGGGTCGCCCTTTCCTAGATTTTGCTATGAGGTGTTCCCAGGCCCAAATTGTTGCATCTTTTGTTTGAGATTTTTCTCGATTTTGACGACATATCGGTAGGCCGTGCCCAAGGATGAGATGTCCAGAAACTTTATTTCAGCCTGGATGTATCTATGCAAACTGTCGTGATACTTAAGCACCATATGTCACTCAGAATATTTGATACCTAGATTGGTGCGCAAGGTATGGAAGATATTTTTGAACTTGGGCACTGCTTGGTCTCTTTCCTGTCGCAGTATGGTCCATCTTGTATACAGGTCATCATAACTTCCAACAAGGTAGTATTGTTCCTTAATATCATCCCTTAAGGACTCCCAGGTGACCGAGACTGTAAATAACGAGGTTTCCTCTATTTCCTTATGCCAACATATAGTTTTCTACAAATCTTTGACATGGGGAACGACATTGAGGAGCGAAAAACTAATATTTTATCTATTCGAGAAGTTATGGAAAAAGAAATACCCTTCTAGCAAATTCAACCATTTGTCTACAACATATGTGTCTATATGGCCTTCAAATATAGGAATATTGAAGTTGATTTGTACCTTGAATGGGGTAGTGCCTCCATTTGAGAAAGATGTGTCACTTGTTGGTAGCCGCCGAAGGATTTGCGCAAAACTATCCATCATCTCGTTCCTCTTTTGTGTGAGGGACCACTTGAGAAATGTTTTGAAGGGATCTCCTGTCCCATCATATTTATTTTCTCCTGCCATGAGAGGTCTCTTTGGTACGTGAGAGCTTTTTTCGTCAAGAGAAACAAGCTCGAGACCCAATTCTTTGTACCCTGACCTCGTTGGGGACATGCATTAAGAAGGACAAGGAGCAGACCGCTCTGCTACCACTGATCCATATTTAATGAGAAGAAAGAAATGAATATATATTATTATCAAAATATTATTAACACAAAATAACCAATATACAATAAAATTGGTTTCTATTCAATAAGGAAATAAGTTGAAACTGTAAAATGTAGCGGAAAACAAGCTTGCTAAAATAGTGGTGGCTTATCTCTGAGAAGAGATGTGACGACTGTGCTCATTTGCGAGAATATGATTACAATGAGGTTCTCAAGTCCATTTTACAATAAAAAGGAATGTCAAAAAACCTATACATTCAAAAACCTAACCCTAGGAGATGAAGCACCAAAAGTGATGTGGGCCTTGTTTGGGTAAGTTAGTACATCAACTTCCTCGGGTCGTAACATTTGCGCACGATCTCTATTTTATGCGCATGATATCCCATTGGAAATGTCTATCCGAGGAATACACATGTTTCCTGTGGTGATCCCTACATATTTTGACTGTGGTGAGACCTAAAAACATTGTTTGGGGCCTCAAAACGACCGTGGAAGTCAGGGACCCAAAAACTAGGAAAAACTGTCAAATTGGAAAACTGCCAAAATGAACTAGTTGGAATAGGTGGGAGGACACTGACATCCATATGGATCACTAGGAGGTATCTATACATCAATGGAAACTTGTACATGACATCCAATTTCATCAAATATCTATGCAATGAGTTTGTTGCAGTTGTATTTAATACGACCAACATCTTTCTGAAATCTAGCAATTTATTGGATTTTTGTCTGTCTGTCTATTGCCACATATATCCAAGGAACATAATCCAATGCATGGGGAAATTTGAAACCTCCTAGATATATTTTTGATGTATTTGGCTGTTTTATGATGGAGGTAATTCTGGGAGAAAAAGAGGGTGCCTATTGTAAGACTCATTTCTTTACTTTCAACTGTAAAAGTTTCCAGACTATATGTAACTAGACTTAAGAATCTTGGATAATTTAATGATCAATTTCTTCTTCTACTATCATATTCTATGTTTCAATCTTACTTTGATGCTATCTATTGATTAAGGATTCATCTTAGTACTTGTTCCTTAATGTAGTGAATGATTTACTATTTGTTAATAGTGCAAGTGTTATCAAAGTGTTGTCTTGTTGATTAGGAGGTTCCTATTTGTTGATATTTCTACTGTATATGTTTCATAATTTCCTGATGTAACTTGATGCATGTATTTCACATTTTCTGCTAAGTCTTCCATCTTTCCATTTGATATTCTAAATGCTGGTTTGAGACTATTCAAGCCTTGCTTGATGGTGTATATTTTCTGGAAGCTTTGTCTTGATGGTTAATGTATTAATTGAGTTTCTCACCCATTCGATACACATTGAAATACACTATTATCTTTAACAAATATACAAGTTTTCTTATGGGTATTAGGCTCACACCTATATAATTCTATGTGAGACTTCTAATACTAACACACACTACAATATAGAGGCATAGGTTTAGACTTCTAGACAAATGCCTCACTCTTTCATTAATTTCAAAATGTCGATCACTTCTTATAGTTGGCCTTACTTAGTTGGTGTTACTTTCACAAAGTTTTCATGTTTTCAAATATTGCCACAAACCATTGACATTGAATTCTTTTGTTGTTATAGCATGAGAAAAAAACCTAGCCTTGATGTTCGTATTGGGATTAATGTTCATTTATTTATCTATTATACCACGAGACATAGACCAACAATATTCCTTAGTTGTGATGCATGCATTCCACTCAAACGAGACATGATTAAAAAAGTGGGTATCAATTTTCCCAAAATCAAAGTTCTTTTTCAGAACTTGAACATGGATGTTGATGTATATGTTGGTTATAGAATGATTTGGTTGGAATAAATATCTCACAAGCTCTAGATATCAATAGAATAGAATCATAACTATATTTCATGATAACTCCCATTAGATCAATGCATTTGGAAGATAACAAGTTGTGTGAATTAAACCCTCTAATTGAATTTTCATTAAGAAAAAAATAGCTTATATAGCTTCTGATCAAGAGAACTATCTTAACAAGCTAGAAGATAAATGCTTAGAATGATCCTAAGAAATAAAAACTAAATATAACAATAGATCTAGTTAGAAATAATATCTCAACTTTCCATGAGAATAGGAAATCAAGAAGGCATTAAAACAATAATAATCTCTTACAACACAAATAATAATGTGATGCACTAAGAATTAAGAATCTCAATTATATGCCAGGTACTAAATAATCCCTATTAAGCTTGTGTCATTAATTTAGAAAAGGATACCACTAAATAAGCTTTCATGTCCTTGAAATAAAGTCCTTGAAAGGTGATGATGTAGAAGGCCAGTAGAAGCTATGAAAAATTAAAAGGTAGTAAAAAAGAACATATAAAATGTATTTTATGCAATGCTTTTTTTTTCAATATTGATATCAATAGATGTTTTATAGCACCTATGAATTTTCAATATCAAAAAATGAATAAGAAAGAAGTGGAAAATCTTATTTTATCCATGGTCACAAACTGAACAACACTAAGAGAGGCTCTACTAATAGATTTGACAAAGTTACCGAAAAACGTATTGGACTTCAATTTGAAGATCAAGTTGAATTGAGAAACTTACATTTCTATATCTTGAATGTACAACATAATATTTTTTCTTAGAAATAAAATTTTTTAAATAAAAAGTATGAACAAGTTCATTCCAGATTCTATTAGCATAAAGTTTGTTTGTTTCATTCTGGTGTTCCATGGAGATTTATACCAAAAATATGAAAACAACAAAATATTTCTAACAAGGAATATGTTGAAACTTCCTTCATTAATCAAGTCATGAAATAAAGGGAGAAATGTATATATAGTAGAGTTGGTGTTGTACAATGTCGTTTTTTTGGTACATGCTTATGCGCACACTGACCTTCGTAACACTAGGGTGTTTGAGACCCAATATTCTTCCAGAGCATGTCCAAAAAAATCCCCTAAGCATCGACATATCAATCCTCGACCAAGGTCGAGGAGGGTATCACCCAAGATGCAGAGAGGATCACAAAGACCATAAGGTCTTGTGTCAGGGATGGAGGATCAAACATACCAAACAATGTTGTGAATGCAATACATGTAACTCATATCTAATAATCTAACAAGGACTAAGAATTAAAAAAATACACATAAAGGTGCTACTCATTCATAATAGACACATAGTAGAACAAAATTTCCATATATTTATTACTGGATGTATTACATCATATTAGAGATATATATTGTGGTGAATAACTGAGTTGAAAAACCATAAGACTTCATCTCATTACTATATAAACAGTGGGAATACAACAGTATGCACCTTGCGATGAAATTTAATATTCAAAAAAATAAAAGAAACGAGAGACTTATCCATACAACATAATATTACAATAGGCTAACTCAGAGCTCTGGGAATGATGCATTCAAAAATTAAATAGCCTGGTTTTTGAGATGAGAGCTCTCTTTTATATCTTTTTCTTTTGAGAATCGTTGTCCTTCCCTATTTTTCTCCACTCACTTGTCTGATCTAATGGTCTTGCACACTTCTCGTAGTTTCTTTGCATCAGGGGAGATCCTAACTTCTTGGACAAATCATCTTTTGGCCACCCCACGTCGTCATCTGTTGCTGGAAATAATCATTCTGGGAGATATCTCGATGATTCCTTTATTGCTTCTAATGAACATCTTCTTGGTTTTCAGTGCAATTGAAAAAACTTGGACCCCACACACTCAACTGAAAAAACTCAGAACGACTTTCCCTTGATTACCTTTAGACTTGGTGTGCTGCTTAAAAAAACCCAATCTGATGCACGCACTATGGAATTATTTTGCACATCTCCTTAGGAACTTGCGAAACTTCTAAATGAGCGCACAAAAATTTTGTTTTTGTGCGCGCGAAAAACTGGACCCAAAAATTTGGGTTCCAACAGGCCCCCACCACTATTATCTAGATCATCCTCGAGCCAACTTCTTTATGGATTGATATCAAAAATGGATGACACCATGCCCTTAAGGTTTTGAAAAAATTCTAGGAACTAATGCTCAGGCTCAGAAAAGTGTTCCTGAAAGGACTAGGTGATCTAGATGAGTGTTTATGCGATCTTAGTTGTGAGCGTCGACAATGTGAGGTCCATTGTACTGACATGCTCAATCAAAGGGATGGAAATGATGTGGAGGATGGAAATTCAAGTATACAAATCCATAGCTCTATTAGACATTGGATTTATTAGGTCTTGTAGCCTCTATTTCTCCACCCGATCATAAGTGATCTCCTATGTTCATGTAGCCACAACATTCATCACTGTTGTGCGCTCTTTGGGGGGAAGGGAACTTATGTATCAATTTTTTTTCACATCCTAATATTGCAAGGCACTAGTATGATATGAGAGATTTGTGAGTTCTTTCAAGTTTTTTAATTAGTCCCACAGATTAAATCTCTGAGTGACCAGATTGGAAAAGCATTCGAGAAGCTGACAAGAAACTTCTTCTAGGGATGCATGTTGCATCTAGGATTGGAGCTCACAATTATTTAGTTGTAGGGCCCGCATATGGTCGAAAATCAATTTCATTTTCTATAGGGATGGAAGACCCGGTTGCTCTAGGGCCAGATTAGGGATGGAATAATAGGATTCACTAAGAGTTGAGACCAACTCGGAATGATCTATAATAATAGAGGTATAACGTCTCTGAGTGTTAGTATGGGTGGCCACTTCCGCCAAGTGCTTCTTAGGCACTATTTTAAATGATGCTTTTAGTTCCTGATGTGTGTGACATTCTCTTTGTAACTGAGAATGGGTGGTGCTATGACTAGAGTTCTCTTGTTCCAAGTTGAGATGTTACTGGGTGAGTTCCTATTGGATAGATTGTTGGCATTACCGCCACTCATGGACAAAGAAAATGATAAAATGTGTGATGTCGGTTGTAGGTACTTGAGACAAATCTAGCTCGATTGGGGCTGAATTAGGTAGAATTAGCACTAAATTCATCCCATTGTACCGATAGGAGCCAAAGTATTCCATGCATTATTCCACAGAGATATGTGCACACTTCCTAGTTGACACCTCATAAATCTTATTTTTCCATATATCCAAGGAATATTACAAATCCTTGTTATAATACTTGACACTCCTCCAAATTAATTTATCATTTGTGATGGGGTTGATGTAGTCCTCCCTACGCCTCGTGTAATTGTAAATATTTTCAATTGTTGACCTATGCACATCCTCATTGATAGGCTCATTGTATAAGTCACCTTCATATGGATCCAATGGAATGACCATGCATAGGGTGTTAGCCTCAAATGAAATTTGGCACTTTTTCAAATTAAACACTGCATTGTTGTCAAAAGCCCAGTCCAATACAAGGTAGGGATCCAACTCATCCATGATTTCAATGACTTGAAAGTCAACATTTGTTTTTACTCCTTCTATATTCACCTCTGCCCGTTCCATCCAACGAATGGGGTAGATATTGTACTGATTGGATAATTGAAGCTAAATGGGTGACTAGACCAACTTCAGTTTCTGCATCACTTCCCAGAATTTCTTGGGTAAAATGTTCACATAGGATCCTAGATCCAACATGACTCCATCTATATCATACCCACCAAGCTCTGTTGTGATCTTAAAATTGTTGATATTATGGTAGCTGCGGGAGGTATTTACCTCCACGTGTAACCTTGATGAGAATAGAATATTTTGAGAATCAAGAAGAAACCCTAAAGCATTGAACTTAACCCTAGAAGACAATTCGACTCAAGGATGTATTTAATATTAAGTATTTAGCCTCTAGAATGAGAAGTCGGCCTAGACAGCTCATGAAAAAAGTAAAAATATAAGTAGACATACCTCATTTGATACACACAGCTTGAAATTTTAGCAGTGAAGAAGTGTGCACTGCAGAAACTAGGCAAGTGCGCAAGTCTGGGGAGAAACTACTGCAAACTGTATTCCTAGTTTAGGCTCAAAATTTCTATTGTTTATGGTTGGACTTTCTGATTAGTCTTGGTTATGTTTTCTTGATGCATTAGCCTTGGTTGGCTATTGGTTTTCTTCTGGAATCATTCTCTGTCAAGGTTAAGGTGCTCGAGGGTGGCTTCAGCCTATGGTTGGGTGACAATATTGTTATATTTTCTATGGTTAAACGAGCACATCTATTACTTTCTAATAGGTTATGGACCCACACTATTTTTGCATAGTCTAACCACTGGAAGATATATTGGGAGGATTTTCTCAGTTATAGTTGCAGCCAGTTGTTTCTGCAACAACGAAACCCTAACCCTCTTATTGAGGCACCTCAAGTGAAGAGATTGACCTAATTTTTGGATAGCCTAGTGTTCCCTAGCCTAGCGCATCTCCTGGTACTTTGAGAAAGATAATACATCAAGTTTGAGTTTTTGGTCAAAATCAAGGGTTGACCAAGTCAAAAAAATTATGAATTACTCTATGAAGTCAGAAAACAAGTTAGAAGGGGCTTATAACTTCAGAGCATGGAATACAAGGATTGGATTCACCCTTGCCAAGAATAAAGTGTTGGAAATCATGAAAGTAAAGATCGTGGAACCACAATTCGAAGAAGGAAAAGAGAAAGAACCTCATAATGTTGTAGCTATGGAGAAGTTCAAGGAAAATGACATCAATGCCATGAGTCTCATAGTGGACTCCATAAAATACCACTTGATAACCCACATCTCCCATCTTGACTCATCCAAGAAGATGTATGATTCCCTAACAAACCTCTTCCCAGTCAGAAACATTGGACAAGTAATGAGTTTAAAAAATGAGCTTCATGACATGAAAATAAATGATGATGATATCATAGCATCATACCTTGTGATAATCTCTCATTTAAGATATCAACTACAAACTATTGAAGAAATCATTTCAGAGAAGGAACTGGTAAATATAGTACTCAATGGTGTTCCAAAGATAGGGGATGCATTTTCCGCGAGAATGAACACAAGAAAGGAGTATCCCACATTTGAAGAACTTTGGACTTGATGTGCACACGAATAATCAAGGATTAGTGAAAAAGAGAAACCTCAAAAGAAATACGATGATCAAGATTTCACAACAAGGTTCAAGAATTTCAGGAATAAAAATAAGCTTGACTCAAGGAACAAATGAAATCAAGAGAAAGATATGTCAAAATTACAATGCTTAAACTATCAAAAATATGGTTGTCCCGAGTTAAAGAAAAGGAGGGAAACACATGAATGTAACGACCTTCCTCGTTAAGACAACAACTCTGTAGCAAGTGCAATTTTTTTTTTTTTTTGTTTAAGGTGTTTGCATGCGTGTAGAAGTAACAACACACTTGACTCTACGTCACCCCTTGACAACCAACAAGACGCAACCACGATGTTCATCACAAGAAGACTAAAGGCACACGACGAGTAACTGCAACAATATACGACCATAGGCACAAGGTGCACAACGCAAAAATTTAGCGACAAAAGTAAACTGACCACCCACCCGTCCTACCCTACAAGGTTAGGACCTCCAAGACACATAATCAACGCTCAAGCCTAGGTTCCCATCGATTTTAACCATTTAAGGTCTCAGGGCTGGCGACTGTTCTGAGGAGCATGGAGGTGTCTACATCCCACCCGACGCAACAGACCAGGCAACCGACTGACCACAATCAAGTACAAAATAAATAAGAAGAACAAATGTGCCCCTTACAGAAGGCGTGCGACAAGGACTCTGACAACGAAGATTAAATCAATGACAAGGTAATGTCTAAGACTCATCTGTGATTGAATACTAGCCAGATTCTCCATATTATCTCACCTTGCCTCCCAATTTAATACCATACTTTACCATAACCTTACAATATTGAGTTTTAAACATAATCAATAGCATTCAATTTAACAAATATTAACAATGCAATTAAACCAGTATTATCATTGCAGTTAACAATATTAACATTGTGCTTAAACATCATCATTAACATTTCAATTTAAACAAATACTAACATTGCAAWTAAACCAGTATTATCCTTGCAGTTAAACAATATTAACATTGTGCTTTAAAYSTCATCATTAACATTTCAATTTAAACAAATACTAACAATGMAATTAAACCAGTATTATCCTTGCAGTTAAACAATATTAACATTGCRCTTTAAACATCATCATTAACATTTCAATTTAAACAAATACTAATAATGCAATTAAATCAGTATTATCCTTGCAGTTAAACAATATTAACATATCACCTTAAAMATCATCATTAACATTTCACTTTAAACCATTATTACTATTGCAATTCGAATAAGTACTTACAAGGCAGTTTAAACAATAATAACATTTCGTTTAACATCATTATTAACATTTCACTTGACGATAGTAACATTGCAATTCAGACGAGTATTTACAAGGCAGCTAAACATTTATTAACATTGCGCTTTAGACTAGTATTAACCTCTCTAATTAAACAAATATAAGTATTGCTTTTAATATTGCATTTTATGTTGCTTTTCAAATTTTCCAAAGGTGCCGTCTAACTCAACTCAAATTACCTCTGTTGTTGGCAATACAAACAAAGGAAATGCATCAACATTGTGAAAACAAAGGGTGCAATCATTCAAATAATATAGCCCAACGAAAGAGGCCCGAGTTCAGATAAAAAGTAAAATTTCCATCATGATAGGAGCCCACTACAGGACAAAACGAAATCTATGGAACCCTTGGAAGAAGACTTTCCTAAATCGCATTCCAGTTCAATAATAATACAAAATCTTCATTTTAAATAATTACACTAGTTTGATGAATCGGGATAGATTGCATAATATAATGAGAAATAAGGGCCTTAAAAGTGAAAACAGTATCGCTACTCACTCCCCAAAAAAAACAGTCACATAGACTCTGCGGCCGTTAACTATGAGACATTAACGTGTCCATGTTTTTACCAGTTTAAGATGTCAACACATACACAGACAACATATCCATGCAGAGGAAGGTGTAATCCAATATTTACCGGAAGAATCAAATTAAAAAAAACGGCCATACTAAAAGGTAACCATAATTTTTAAAAACAATAAACAAGACTAACATCATGTTACAAATTGGCAGAATTAAAACTCACAAGGTTAATTCGCGTGCAGTAACAGGTGACCCACCCGCATACCAAACGCCCCCGAAATAAATGCCACTGTATGCCATGAAAACGCCGACCCCAAAAAGGAAAACGCATCTAAAATTTCGCATATTTTTATATATATACATTTTTAGATACATTAAAACGTAGATTTAATAAAAAGCAGATCAACGCATTCTTAGATTTATTAAAACACAGATGTATTAAAAGGGCAGAAACATTAAAACACAGAGATATGAAAGCAAATTATTAGGTATATAAACGCAGTCACTCATCCGTCTTGCATCAAGACTCCGCCTAAACCTTCCTTGGATGCGTCAGTGCATACCAAGAAGTCTGCGTCCATGTCAGGGACTTTTAGTATCGGCACAGTCGTCAACAACTCTTTAAGCCTCCGAAACGCTTCCGCGCATTTCTCTGTCCAAACAAAATTCTTGCTTTTCTTCTACAATTCCGTGATTGGATTTGCTATCCTTGAAAATCCTTCGACAAACCGTCGATAGTATCCTGCTAAACCCATAAAAATATGCACTTCTGTGACATTAGTCGGCGCAGGCCATTCCATAATAGCCTCAACCTTGGATGGATCCACGGGGATACCTTCGCCGGAGATGACATGCCCTAAGTAGTGAATCCTGGATTGATAAAAAGAGCATTTGGACAGCTTCCCATATAATTTGTGTTCTCATAAACATTGTAGTACCAAGCGCAAGTGCTCGTCATGTTCCTCCGTCGTCCGAGAGTAGATCAGAATATCATCGATGAATACTTGGATGAACTTGTCTAAGTACTCACGGAACACTCCGTTCATCAAACTCATGAATACCCCTGGGGCGTTTGTCAGTCCAAAAGGTAAAACCGTAAATTCGTAATGTCCAAATCTTGTCTTAAAAGGGGTCTTAGGGACGTCATCCTCCTTGATCCGTAATTGGTGATACCCTGATCGAAAATCGATCTTAGAGAACACCGTCACACCCTTCATTTGATCGAACAGATCATCAATTCTTGGTAAGGGGTAATGATTCTTGATCGTAGGCTTGTTCAGTTGACAATAGTCAATGCAAAGCCTCCACGATCTTTTCTTCTTCCGAATGAAAATAACGGGTGCACCCCACGATGACACACTAGGACGTATCAGTCCCAGGTCCAGCAACTCCTTCAGTTGCATTTTCAACTCTTGCAACT
>JZKD02S0270639.1:63100-86308 GCA_000966675.3 Picea glauca
CACTGGTGATGTGATTTTTCTTAGTTATATGTTTTCTTGCTTTGTGATCATATCGTTTTTCTATAACTGATCTATATGAATAGCGTTAAGTTGCAGGATTTATCACTGATACCCTACCTCCGATTCTGTAGATTTTTATGTTCATCTTCTAAATAGCTTCAGTTAAGAGATTCTTAAGTGCTTGTTAATTGGAGTTATTTTCCTAATCTTTCTTCCATCCATCATTTAAATTATTAAAGATCCAGTAAGCTTGTTATCTCGCCTTGTGAAAGAGTTCTTCAGTGTTTCTGGTTGTTTCTCGGATTTTATCAAGTACAGACCCCATAGCCCAATGGATGTGTGATGTGTCTCAACCACCTTTAAAAAATCCTTTACAACAAAACAAAACTTGTGCCTCTAACTAGCCTAATATCTTAATTCAAACAAAGCTAAATTATATAGAGAGATCCCTCTCTGAAGCTGGAAGGGCTAGATCCCAGTTTTAAAAGCGGTTGGTTAAGGTTACCTTTGTATATTTCCTCTTTTTTCAACCTCTAGGAAATTTACAGAGTGATAACATGGGGTTTTGTGTTGGGAGAATAGGAAAAAGTAGAGGCCTTTAAATGGTCATTTTCTGCATGCATGATTAGATCCCTTAAATTCTAAGTCCATAAGCGGGATTTCCCACTCACATCAGAATTGTTGACTCCACTGGGGACTCTCTAGGGTTCTTTGGATATTTTTTTATTGGGTATTTTGAAATTATTTTTAGTGCCTTTTTTGAGTTTCTGCAAGAAGTCTTAGTGTTCAGGGGTTCTGGTTCTCAATACCACTCTTCCCTGCTCTGCTTACCAGACTATTCATTTTCTATTTTTGAAAGTCTTAAGAGGCATACATGCCCTGTAGTGGGACAACATGCGTATGCACGCGCCCTACCTTTAGTCAACTCGCGTATCTACGCCTGTTGATGAAGTGCTAGTTGCGTGTCTGAGAACCCACAAAATCCTTCTCAGGAAGAGGCAGTCATCCTCTCCCCTGTAGAAGTGATCCTTCTCAAGGATCCTCTGGGTCCTTCTAGGTCTCTGATTGAACAATCCATAGTCAGGTAAAAACCTCAAGATTAGCTTTGTTTCACTATATTTTTCTTGCCTCTTTACGTCAAAGTAATTTTTTTTCTTACCTTTAAGGGGTATTGGTGTTTAATACCAGTATCCTCTACTGAAGCTTAGCTGTTTTTTTTTTTTTTTTCTTTTAGAAGGATTTCAGAGGCACACGTGCCCTGCAGTGGGCCTACCCGCATGCACATGCGCGATGCCCTTCTACAGCCCGCGTATGCGCTCTAGCTGTTGAAGAGATAGTCATGTACTTGTCCAGAAAAGTTTTTGGAGGCAGTCATCCTCCTCCCTACAAGTTTTTAATTCCCGGGGTCTTTCTTGTCTGATTATAGTCTCTGTCATAGAAGATTTAGCCTAGGTTGGACTCCAACATAGCTTGATTTTCCATTAAAATATTTCTTCTATTTCTTAGCTTTTTTAACTTAGTTTTAGCTTGAAATTTTGAGAAAAATGAGTTGCATTTAAAAAAAAAAAATCCCCCTCATGGCTGGGGAGGGCCATGAATCATGCATTCATCAGTTTCTTTTAGAATATTTTGTTACTTTGGCTTTGATTGGAATAAAATATATATAAAAAAAATAGCTTGTTAATTCTCTTTCTTTCCTGGCATTTGTCTTGCATTGTTATTTGAAAAAGAAAAAGAAATTAGCATAGTGTTGTGTTTTCTTTTCATCTTAAAAGCATTTCAAAAGAAAAATAAGAAAGATAATCCTTCTTTTCTAGTGTTCTTATCATTTATTTTTTCTGCAAGAGTCTTAACAACATTAGTTGCAATGCCACACCTTTTGAGTAAATCAATCCTTAAAAAGAACGCTAATTAAAAATAATTAGACTTTTATGTTTGTAGGGTGCATCAACTAGTTTAGGGTTAGGGCCTTGAATTAGGTTGGAGAGGAAACTATTCAAGGACATTAAAAAAACATACGAGTCTGTGCTAAGGAGTGTAGAGGTCCAGTAATGTGGAAATTATCTAGGACCCCCCTCTAACACAGGGGCTAAACACGAGGTTGCGTGTGAAAAGGTAGCGAAGATAAGCCCTCCAAAGCCGGACCAAGCGTAGTGGGGAACACATATAGAGGACTTGTCTTTGGATTTCATTGATCGCATTTTCCACGGAGCTTCATGGGTCTCGAATCTATTCGAGGTTCTCAGTCATCTTCTAGAACACTTGCTTTCGTTAACCTTGATAGGTTTCGAGATTGATACCCTACTCATTGCGGTCCACCCGACTGTCGACTGTACCCGCTTGGTGATTGTTCACGAGCTAGTAACCTAGTTTCCTTTATTTTATGGACTTACATAGGTGACCACGGGGGTATATCAAAGTACCTAGGGCATAAATCGGGCCACTCTTTGCAGAGTATACCCAGAGGGTTCTTTTGTATTTGAGTTACACTTGCACCGGTAAGTTACTCTAGTGTTGGTTGGTGTAACTATTCTTCCAACTAGTTAGTCGTTTGCTTGATTTGCCTTTAGGAACTTTTAGTGTTTTCTCTGTGATCCCTAGTTTTCCATAGTGATTTAGTCATTCATGGATTTGGTTCTCTGACCTAGGGTAGTAGACTTCCCACTTCGCCAGTCGTGAGGAATTTTCATTCTTCCGGTTAAGAACGTGGAGTCGCCTCTTTATAGGCATTGTTTTGATAACACTGGTCTGCCATAGTCAATGTGTGAGACTTTTATGGATTTGAACGATCCTGCAAGGGGAGAAATAAGATATTCATGGCTAAATTTCCTGACCATACCAACCAAGGAACCCCTTCACAAGGGAATTCTTGTGCTTTTCCCTTCTTCGAAAACGTTGGTGTCCCTTTGATGGCCACTTTGTACATTCCTGGGTTGAATGTGGGACTACTGGTTTGGTTGGGTACCATTCCAAATGTCCCAAACGCTCTTGATTCTTCTCAGTTAAGCACCTTAAGTCATGGGCACCCTGTTGATGTTTCATTTTCAGCAAAGTCTTCTCGCCCTCCTTCTCCCACCTTTGGTGAAAGTACAGTTACCAGTAACCAGAAGTCTAAACAAAATAGAAAGAAGAAATCAGCAACCTCTGTGAGTCATGTTTGAGATAGGTCGACAATCTCTGCAAGTCACGTTGAAGACCAACACCCAACCTATACAAGTTATGCTGGGGGAAAACACCCACCCTCTGCAAGTCATGCTGGGGGAAAAAGTCTAGTCACTGATAGTAATAATGGAAATAGGTCTATAGCCTTTGCGAGTCATGTTATTGACCCATCACCAACCTCTGCAAGTCACATTGGAGATGTGAAACCAGCCACGACCAGTCATGCTGGGGGCATTTCAGAGGTACAAATATTGTGGTCCTTGTTTGCAAGATCTCTTGCTTCTGAGTCTTCTGAGGTTTCCTCACAGTCTATTCAACCATTGGTTGAGAAAGTGGTCATGTCAATGCAGTCATCGGTTGATCCCACTCCTCGTTTGGGGGGTGAGGTGCCTTTAGACCATGTAGTCTCTCAGCCTATTCAGCCATTGGTTGAGAAAGTGGTCACGTTGGTGTAGTGTTCGGCTGATCCCACTTCTCGTTTGGGGGGTGAGGTGCCTTTAGACCATGTAGTCTCTCAGCCTATTCAACCATTGGTTGAGAAAGTGGTCATGTCGATGCAGTCATCGGTTGATTCCACTCCTTGTTTGGGGGGTGAGGTTCCTTTATACCATGTAGTCTCTCAGCCTATTCAACCATTGGTTGAGAAAGTGGTCACGCCGTTGCAGTCTTCGGCTGATCCCACTCTTCTCTTGGGGAGTGATGTGTCTACCAACTATGTTTTTATCATTTCCAATTTAGTACTTTCAGAACAAGGGGGAATTCCGCTCATTCCGATCACACCCCCTCCAAGCCCTAGGATGGTTTCCTTTGATTGGAATGACCTTGTTGAGCCTCGTCTTCCTTCTTCCACACCTTTTCAAATAAGGGTTGAAGTTAATTCAACAAACATTTATCAATGTATTGTGGATGAAGGAGCCTCTGCAAGTATTTTATCCTCCTTGGTTTGGAAAGTCTTGGGATCTACCGAGCTTGTGTATTCTTCACATGAGCTATTGGCTTTTGACAGACATCCTAGTGAATATTTGGGGGTTCTTCCTTAGTTACCTATCTCGTTAGGTGGGAAGACTATCCTTGTTGATGTTATAGTGGTGCAAGGCCCATTAGATTTCAATATGCTTCTTGGGCGTGATTATGTATATGCTATGAACGTTGTAGTGTCTATGCTCTTCCGGGTGATGCATTTCCCTCACAATGGAAGAATTGTCACTATCGACCAACTGGCATCTGATAATCACCATCCTAATTTGGTGTTATTTTAGGCTGCCCCTTTATATGTTCCTAGTGTTCGGGTGGACTCCACCCTGCCACGGGTTAATTATGTGGCGTCTTATCCTTGGTGTTCAATTGCTTCTGAGAAGGAACCTGTGTAATCATGTTTGCCTTCTTAAGACTTGGAATCAACAATTGATCCTTTGGTTTATCCAATGGGGGCATGGGATCCCTTGCTTCCCCCTCTTGATCCAAGTGGGCTTGAGTGTCCTTCTGAGTCTGATCTCGTTGTTTTTATATCCTCAAGCCCTCGTTCTTGTGACTCTTTGCTGATAGACTCTGCCTGTCCTGGCTAGAACCTCCATCATCATATGAAGTATGGCCAATTTACTTCACCCTTTGGGACTATAGAACCTTGTTTGCGTGATTTATCAGATTTTGAATTGCCTTCAGATAAGGCTATCCTTGAAGCCATGAATGCGGTTTCTATACCGCGTGAGGAATTATACCGTGGTTTGTGTTTTCTTCCCTCTTGGGAGACTTTCCAAGCTGACTATCGAAGAGACTCTTGGTCTAAGCCTAGCAGTGGGCTCTACCTGAACTAGTTTCATACATGAGTCGTATCCCCCACGGGTCTTCTTTTAAGCCCTTTTCAGACCCTTTAAAACATGAAAAGATTGTCGAGTGATCTTGATGTCTTTCACACTCGCTAAACTGAAATTTGAAGGCACATCTGTCTGGCGGTAGTTTACCCCTTTTTCAGTCCAGATGGTCAACTATACTAACAAAGGTACACTCTAGGGACCTTGGTTCTCTAGAAGAGTATTCTCAGGTATAATTTTAAACCTTTTTCGGGCCTAAGGGACTAAATCTATGAAAAAGATATCCCCACGAAGTCCATAGTTAAGCTCTTTTTAGACTCCCTAAAATTGAAAAGATTGTCGAGTGACCTTATTCTTTCACACTCGTTAAATTGGTCCAAAAGAACATTCCTGACAGAGTCCATAGTTAAGCTTTTTTCAGACTCCTTAAAAATGAAAAAATTGTCGAGTGATCTTGTCTTTATCACACTCATTAAAATGGTTTTGAATAGACRTATGGTCGGTGCTAGTTTACCCCTTTTTCGAGCCGACTAGACTATATTTGAAAAAGGTACCCCAATGGAGTCTTCTTTTATGCTTTTTCAGACTCTCTAAACATGAAAAATCATTGAGCTTACCTTCTCTGGGCTCGTTAAAATTACATCGAAGGACATTTCCATTGTGTGTCTTATTAATCACATTTTCATACCAGCGTCTTTGCCCTAATGTCGACTCCATGTTGTTCTCAACTAAACCATCTGAATCATGCCTTATATGCAAGATCTGTAGCACTTTGCCTCTACCTTTTGACACCTTTGGCCCATGGAGGACTTTTCTCGAGTGTCCTTTTCCTGCATATGTCCCTTTACCCTGAGTATCCCTATGTTCTGTTCACTTGGAACTAGTATGTTTGCGACGCTCGATCCTCCTTTGTAACATAACATTCTTTTATTATTTTTCAAGCTTTCCAAAATTATTAAAAAAGTCAAAAAAATCAAATATACCACAAAAAGAGGAAGGGAAAAGTATTTTTCTTTTTGTTGGCAACACAATGAGTCGCCCTTGGACAAAGCACATCTTTTCTGTTTGTTCGTCAAAGATCTGGGATATAGTATGACCTTAGGAAGATATTCTCATAGAGTTGTGTCCTCCTTCGTTTGGTTATTCTTCCTAACATATGGAGAGTTGGCATTGCCTCCTGCATCGTCAACTTATGTCAATATCATGCTACATGAGTCTCATCATTTGTTGTGCTACTATCCAAGGGAAGTTTTTACCAAGCTCCTGTCAGCCTTTCTGCAGTTTTTCTCTTGTCCTCATGCCCAACCATCCTAAAACACCAATCAAAATCCTTATTCAAAATCAATGAAGTTCTCTTCTTGATCAGCGAGATCCTCTTGTCTATTCATGGAAGATCTCTGGGTAATGAAGTGGTACACTCACATTACACTCTTACCCGAGTTTCGAAAATCTTGATGTTGTTGCTCGAGCTCTGAAAGCATCATCTCCAGCCATCATACGACACTTAGCTTCTTGAAGATGGATACTATACATGTATATATTTTGATTTTGAGATGTAGATCCATTGTGTATTACTCGTGGCTACACTTTATATAGTTATATGACATGGATCTACAGTGTATTTGATTGGTAACCATGATTTTAGTTTTTTATCTTGAGCATGGGTATGCCTGCCTTAGAGATACAAAATGTTATTTTGCAGATGGAAACTCCCGAATATTGGTCCCTGGGCTCACTCACTTGGCACGTTGATAAATATTGGTAAATTATTTTGGCCATCAGATGCTCTTCTAACCTCACACTTTAGGGGGCATCTGTTATAAGCCTAATTTGCACCCAACCTGCATACCTAGACTCAGGCCCTACTATTTTACAATTTCTTCAGCCAAGCTCTTCTAAAAAGCCCTCTTTTTTGAGCCACACACGCCTTGGCCTTCTACAGCCCACGTATTCACACACCAATACACATGCAGGCCTTCGACAACCCACGTATACTGACAAAAGCATGAAAAATGGAAAGTTGCAGACGGGAAAAAAAGTTTCAGGAAATTGCTAAAACCGTTTGACTTCCTATGGCCAGTCATTCAACTGGATAACTACCTATAAAAGAAGGGGTAGGGGTCCCATTTAAAAGAAGAAGAAGAAGAGCATAGAAACTTTGCCCAAATTTATCTCCCCTTTGCCCCAATTTCCTGCAATTGTATTATGAGGTTGAGTAGTTGGTGTGTTGTAAAGAGGAGCCCAGGACCAGGTTTGAGGAGCAGTGTCATCCACATATTGTAAGTTTACTCTTGTGAATATTAATACAAAAATGAATAATTTTTTCATCCCACCATATCATGTGTTCACATTGTGTATTTATTTTATGATATTGTCGCATGTATCCCAACAATTAGTATATGAAATTCATGTTTGCAACTCTGTGTTTGTCCATGTGTGAATGCAAGTCAGCTTTGGGAGGAGGCTTGCAGTCAAGGAGTGAGTGAAAGTGAAGGGATCGAAATCAAACAAAGGATTTAATGTAGAGTTACCTAATCTTGTTTGCACCTTTGTATTGCATGAATGTGGGGTTTCGTGTTGGGAGAATAGGAAAAAATAGAGGCCTTTAAATGGTCATTTTCTACATGCGTGATTAGATCCCTTAAATGATAAGTCCATAAGTGGGATTTCCCACTCACATCACAGTCCAAAAGGCCCTCATAGCTGATGAAGAGCTGATCAGTGGGGATTAGAGTAGAAATCCTGCGAGACTGATGGGACAAGCAACATCTAGTGTGCAACAACATCAGAGACCAACTATACATCCATCAGGGTATCGAGGTACTCTGAGAGGATCCATGTTCACGACACCATGACGACCAATGCCTCAACAGTAGACTCCATAAAAAGGACCACATCACCAACAAGAGTGTCATCTACAACAACAACATTTTCAGCCTATTCAACAGAACATACCAAGGTTTCAGGTTGGTGGGCCAAAAACTTCTACTTCAGGGACTAGGAGTATTGGACCAAAGACCGAATGTTGGACATGTGGAGGGACACATTACCAGAGTGACTGTTTGGTTGAGAGGGCCAAATCATTATGGTTGTGACATTATACTTGGTGTGGAATGGTTATGCACTCTCGACCCTATTACCATGGATTTCTATAAATTAACCATGCAATTCTAGCAAGAGGGTCAACAAGACCATTTCCAAGGAATCACAACAAGGTCACTAGAGATCATCAGTTCCCACCGAATGGAAAATATCCTCCAAAAAGGTCATTCTATCATTATTTCCCAACTTCATGCCATTCAGGCAGTTGAGACACCCTCTATACATTCTTACCTCCAATCTATTCTCTCCCAATACCAAGTTGTGTTTCAAACCCCCCAAGGACTTTCAACTTCTCGTGGTGTCCATGACCATTCCATACCTCTAGTTCCAAGTAGTCTTCCTCCAAATTTTCACCTTTATCATCATCCCTTCGCACAAAATAATGAAATTGAGAATATTTAGAATCCAGTGTCATCAATCCCAATACGAGTCCATATTCTTCTCCAATAGTCATGGTACTCAAGAAATAAGGTACTTGGCATATGTGTCTTGATTTTAGAGTTCTCAACAAAATCACCATCAAATACAAATTTCCATTCCTGTCATTGATGACCTTTTGGATGAATTAAGTGGTGCTCAATATTTTACCAAACTTGATCTTTGCTTTAGCTACCACCAAATTCGTATGAAAGAAGAAGACATTCCCAAGACTACATTTAGAACTCATGAGGGTCACTATGAGTTCTTGGTTATACCATTCATCCTCTGTAATGCTCCCTCCACTTTCTAAAGTCTCACGGATCATGTCTTCCATGCTTTCCTCCGTCATTTTGTCTTGGTTTTCTTCGATTATATTATCATCTATAGAAAAACATGGCAATCCCATCTTTCCCATGTGGATCAAGTTCTCTAGTTACTATCTCATCATTTTTTTTTCTTAAATAGTCTAAATGTTCTTTTGGATCCTCTAAATTTGAGTACTTGGGACATATTGTTGGAAAGGGTTGTGTATGAGTGGATCCAAAGAAAATTGAAGCTATGCAGGATTGGCCACACCTAGGAACTCTTAAAAGTCTACATGGCTTCCTGAGTTTGACGAGATATTATCGCAATTTTGTTAATAATTATGGAAAAATTGTTCCCCCCCTCACAACACTCCTTAAAAATAATTCTTTCAGTTGGACTCCAATAGCCGACCATGCCTTCCAATATTTGAAAATGACTATGTGTACTACTCTGGTTATGGCTCTCCCTGACTGCAACAAGACGTTTGTACTGGAATGTGATGCTTTGGAGATATTCTCATGCAAGATGGAATACCTTTGTCTTTCACCAACAAACATTAGTCTGAGCACCTTTTGGGCCAATCCACCTATGAAAAGGAAATGTTGGCTATTCTTCACACTGTGGATATTTGGCATCCTTATCTCTTGGGGCAATGCATCTAAATAAAAACTGATCATCAAAGCCTCAAGTATTTTATGGAACAAATAATTTCTTCCCTGGAGAAACATAAATGGGTAACCAAGATGCTTGGATATGAGTATGAGATCATCTACAAAAAAGGAAAAGAAATTGTGGTGGCTAATGCCCTTTCCAGGAAATATGAAGAAGCGGGGTTTATTTTTTCCCTCTCTTTCATTGTCGCAAATTGGATTCAGTCGGTTCGCTAGGAATGGTTGCAAGATCCCAAAATTTCAAGATTGATCCAAACATTGTACCAGGATCCACAAGTTTCTCCAAGGTACTGGTGGAACCAATATGAGATCCGTTATAAAGGTCGCATGTATTTAAGCAAGCAGTCAAACCTTAAATCCACCATACTCTCTGAGTTTCATGCTTGACCTACAATTGAGCATTCTGGTTTTACCAAAACCTATAAGTGGGTCAAACATTATTTTTTCTGGGATGGTATGAAACATGACATTCACACCTTTGTGGATGAATATGATACCTTTCAATGCAATAAGGGGGAGACAATCAAAGCCCCATGTAAACTCCATCCACTTCCAATCCCACCTACTATTTGGACATATATTTCTATGGAATTCATTGTTGGCTTACCTAAATTAGGAAATAAGTCAGTCATCATGGTAGTAGTGGATTGTCTTTCCAAATATGCTAATTTCCGTGCTCTTCAACACCCGTTCACCGCCTCCATGATCGCTCAATTTTTTATGGATCATGTCTCTAAACTCCATGGCATGCCTCAGTATATTGTTTTTTATTGTGATCCCACTTTCACCAACACTTTCTGGAAATAATTGGTATGAATCTAGGGAACCCAATTACATCTTAGCACAACATATCATCCTTAGATTTATGGCCACACTAAAGCAGTCAACAAGTGTTTGGAAACCTATTTGAGGTGTTTTGTATATGACATAAAAAATCAGTATGTTTAGCGGTTACCCCTCTCTGAATGGTGGTACAATACTTCTTACCACACAACCACTCACATGACTCCCTTTGAAGTAGTTTAAGGACATCCACCACCTTCAGTTGTATCATACATGCCTGGTGTCTCCAAGGCTCAACAGGTGGATCAAACTCTTACAGCCTGTATGGCCATCCTCCGTACTCTCAAACAAAATTTGGTCATGGCTCAGAATCACATGAAACAACAAGTAAATCAAGGTTGTTCTGAACGTGAATTGGCTGAAGGGGACCAAGTGTTTCTTTGTCTACAACCTTATAAGTAGACTTCACTCAAATCCCAACACTGTCAGAAACTCGCCCCCAAATTCTATGGTCCTTATCATATTCTCAAGGGAGTGGGGTCCGTGGTCTACCACTTAGAGTTTCCTAGTCACTCTATGCTCCACCTTGTTTTTCACGTTTCCTTCTTAAAGAAAGTGATTGACACTAACTGCCATACTTAGAATAGTCTACTTGAGTTGGATGAATAAGGTTCCATTTGGTTACAACCACAAGCAGTCTTGGACCAACACGAGCGTCATCTCCGCTAATGCACTATCAAGGAAGTTCTAGTTCAGTGGAAGGACACAAAGCCAAAAGATGCCACCCGGGAGCCGACTACCATTCTACATCGATTTCCCCATCTCAAGACTTGAGGACAATGTTGTTTTTAAGGGGGAGGACATGTTAGGGACTTGACCTTCCTAACACCTCATGTAGGTAGAATAATACACTTTCCATGTAATAAAGGATGATATTAATAAGGCCTAGTAATAAGAAAGAATAAGTCAAATGTAAGAAGACCTAATAGAAGCTTCCACTTTTAGAAAGATCTTCCTCTAGATTTTTATTTTGGTAGACATATTTAGTATAAATAGGAGTAGAGGGAATGATAATTTTTTGTCTAGAGAATTATTGTAATAGAGCTCTGCTCTGCTGGAGGTTGCCCCCTCGAAGAGGCAAGTGAACATTGTTTCCTATCAAGAAAGGAATTATTTTGGTGTTGTGGTTCCATATGATTTGATGTTCTGTTATTATTCTCTTCAATATTTCTCTTTTCTTATATTATAATAGATATGGTACCTAACAATTTCACTGGGTTACATTAAGTTGGAATTGCAATAGGTTGTAGGCATGGATAATTTTAAGGATGAAAATTTATCTCAGCGTGTAGAAAATTTGGTGAATCTTACTAGTCCTTAATATGCAATCTTTAAAATATTTGGAGAAATTTTTGTAAAAATATTCAAATTTATAAGGTTTTTATATAGTTTATATAAAATTTTGGCAATTTTTAAGGTAAAATATTTTTATTTTATAAAATTTGGGTGAATCATTTTTATAAAAAAAATCAAATTGGCGAACAATTTTTTGGGGAAAAACATGGAAAATTAGCCCATGGGAAAATTTTAGCCCCTAATTTTTCCCCTAGTTACAAAGATCTATTAATGAAAAGAAGGGAGAAGTCTACATAGTTGAACTTAGAATTGAGGTATGCCATAATGTAGAGGGTTTCAATAATTAGGAGTGGAAAGAAGAAGAGGCAGGATTATAGGGGAGAGCTACAATAAAGAGTGGTTCATATTTTGGAGCAAAAGAAGGAAGAAGAAGAAGAGGAAGACCAAAACATAATCAATTGTTGATCTATCAATAACATTGTGAGAAACATGCTCACTTATTTTCTACTAGGGGATTTTGATGCAAGAGTATACCTATTACCTAGTTTCATGACAATAATGCACACCCCAATTTTGTTTTCCATGTTGTTTTGGAGAAATTTCCTAGTTTTACTTCATGCTTTTCTAATAGTTTTGATAGGCAACAAATTTTTAGCTTGGGAGCAACCCCAAATATTTGGTTTTGAATTCTAAATTTGGGTATCGTATAAAGGAAATATTCAGATATACGTCCATAAATTTCATCAATAACTATTTTTTTAGGGGTTGTGCACAAGCCTAACTTGAGAATGACAAAAAATTCATGTGTTCTAATTTGAGCAACGACAAGAGTCTACTTTATAACCTAAAAGAAACTTCCAACCTTTGAGGTTAATTCCAAAATTTAGATATGTTTTATAGGACATATTCCTCTATATAACCACAAATATTCATCATAACCCAAGTCTTGAACTGAGAACGATGAACATTCCAAGTGTTTTGATTTTTAGCAGTGATGGGGGTCTAGTTTTTAGCTTGAAAACAACTTCAAATCTTTGGTTTTGAAATTTTGATATTTTTTATAGTACATATTACTATACTTATACACAAATTTATATTAAAAAATTTAAGGGCTACACCCAAACCACTAATTGAATGTGATGTAAACTATGATTTTATCACACATGTTTGTTCTTTTGCTTTGGATTTGACTACTCAGACCACTAGTTTCGGTTTGCACCTAGAACTTGGAAAGGTAACTCTTATATGTGTGCAAGTGGGATTAATTAAATAAATTCTAGCATTACCACAAGAAGCTAATATACTTGGAACTAAGCAATCATGATCGTTTCATGACCACATGATTTAAATAATTGGAAGTATCATGTAATTCAGGCTTTTGGCCTTTGAATTTTGTATCATGTGTTCAAGGATTTTAGACACTAAGAAGTGTGCGCTTCGCCTAGCTAAGTGTTGTAATATGTTCTAGAGGCCTTATAATAGAATTGTGATTTTGTACATTTTTTCCACGTTAGCTATCCATTGCAGTTACTTCTTCTTGTTGTGTGTACTCTAATATTGCAATCCCTATGTATGCATAATTTAGTTCTATAAATTGATCTTGCAACCTGATATGTGGTTGTGGTTGCAATATTTGGTATCAAAGTTGAAACTTGTAGCTTAAATTGTGGTAGTGGTTGCATCAATTGGACCCTCCTATGCCCTAACATCGTTTCTCTAATAATTTTTTGCGTTGTAATATGAAGCTTACATACTTTTGTTAAAATTCATGTCAATATATCAACATCTTGTAATGGTACTTATTATCATGTTGAAGTTGCTTTTAACCTTTCTTATTTCCTTGACCACTGCTTTGCACATCTATTTTTATCATTTATAAGTTCTTATGAAACTATGTCATGATAAGGTGTGGTACCAATTGATATTAGTTAATCAAAGCTTATTCTCTCTATGAATTAATTTGAAAATTTTTGCAATCCAAAATGAATGGTCCATGTTATCATTAGTAGCGAAAATAAAAATAACGATTCCAATTATAAGATCCCACAATATTCTAACACATATTATGAAATAAATTCATGACTTCCTGTTGTTCTTCTCATATCTATGCCAATATCCATTTATTATTATTAACTAGAATAATGGTAACTCAGTTGGTTTTGGTTTTGTTCCAATGTCATGAAAAATATTATTGTAATCAATTCCCAATCTCCATAAAAATGGATTAAGATATATCTAGTATTACATGTTTCATTAACTCTTATTAATAGTGGCTATACTAATGAAGATGTCTTCACTATTAGATTAAACTTATAATTAAACAAATTTTAAAAATTACCAACTTCAAATTACCTACACTATTTCTTTAAACAAGATCTTAAACGTGTAAAGCGTGTGTTTTCTTTTGGAACAAGAATCTTCCACAAGTTACTCAAACCATCAGTCTCATCACCTTCTTTAAAGCATCCAATCATGGCGATTTGTTGTTCATCTTCCCTTAGTTCATAGGATTTTTTTTTTTTTTTTTAAATAATTATTTTAGGTCGATCCAGGTGTATATTAAGAAACCAAGTATAACTTTGAAACTTTTAACTTGCATATGGTATGATTGATTTGTATTTTTTTTCCAATATTTGAAACATGTTTGAAATTGTATAATTAAAATTAAAAATATTATTTTATATTTATTAAATCTATATTAAAAAAACATATATAGCTTTGAAACTCTTAGTAAGATTGTTTTACATAAAAAAAATTCAATTTTTAACATATTCTTCAAATTGTATAATTAAAGTTTAATATCATGATTATTAATCACTCTTTTTTTTTCCACCATATCTATTATATTATTATATTAAGGTTGGGAGTAGATATTCCTAACATCTTTTTTTTTTATGTTAAAATTGAAATTAAATATTTTAAATTTTATAAATTACATTAAAGTAATAACTTTCTACTCACCTTCTCATATACAAAAATATTTAACAAAATATCTATTATATTAAGGTTGGGAGTAGATATTCCTAACACCTTATTTTTTTAATGTTAAAATTGAAATTAAATATTTTAAATTTTATAAATTACATTAAAATAATAACTTTCTACTCACCTTCTCATATACAAAAATATTTAACAAATATGCCATCCAAAAACATCGTAAAAAAAATCCCAAAACATCTCCCTATGAAGGGAACAAAAAGAAAGTTTTAACAACTGTAATTTCTACTCGACCTTCTCATATATAAAAAGATTTAACAAATATGACATCCAAAACCACATTAAAAAAAAATCCCAAAACATCTCCCTATGAAGGGAACAAAAAGAAAGTTTAAAGGGAAAAATAATCCCAAACTTAAAAATGATTAAGTCAATCAAAGCTTTTCCAATTAATTATTTTAATTCTAAGATCTAATAATACTTAACATTCTCAATGATTGAATGATATAATAAGAAAATCACAATCATCAACCCTTTCGAGAAGTTTCCTACCACAAAAATTATCTAACATTTTGTATTAAACTATATTGTTTTGTACCACATATGAAAGTTCTATTTTAATATATTAGTTTAGAAAATAAAATCATGTAGAAGATCTTGGAGAAGAAATTTTTTCCAACAAAATGTTTTGTAAGTGATCATTCATGCTTTATTTTTATTTTTATTTATTTTTTAACGATGTCCATGTATTTGCACACATTTTGATATGTGCAATTAAATACAAATATTACGAATTTCAATATAATAATGTGAACGTTAGGCACACACAACTTTCATGCTATCACATGAAGGACACATAAAGTAAAGTAGGACACATGTTCTTTGAGAGTTGACTTTTGTATGATGTATAAAGTACGACCTAGGTCTGCAATAGTGGTTACATTAAACAAAGAGTTGGGAGCTAAATGTGCCAAGTAGAAAGCCATTGTAGGAGCAAATAAAAGAGGTGTAGTTTCAAGAACACAAAGAAATAGATGTTATAATGAAGAAAGTAGATTTGCCTAATTAAACAAAGAATTGGGAGCTAAATATGCCAAGTAGAAATCCATTGTAGGAGCAAATAAAAGAGATATAGTTTCAAGAACACAAAGAAATAGATGTTATAATGAAGAAAGTAGAGAGGTATAATGTTGAGGACATGGAAACTATAGTATAGAGTAGGGAGTGATAGATCATGTGCATTTGGTAATATAACACATTGCATAATTTGTCTTTATTTTTACATTAAAACTATAGCCAATAATTCTTTAAAGTTGTCACACAATTGTTTTTTTTTATATTATTATCAAATTCTACTGTTATGTAGAGTTGAGAGAGGTTGTAGATAATATAAAAGTGTTAATGTAATTAAGTTTAGAGAATCTAAAATCTTATGTTGATAAGAGATGCTGCCACAAGTCTACAATGTATCAATGCATTTGTTCCAATCAACTATGGTGGGTTGGTGTTTGAATTACTTACCTTATCATAATGGAGTTTGGAAGGTCATGAATCTTAGTGTCTATAGCACCTTTTATTCAACATGTTAGATTTCATGTATAATCCTTGTTTTAAATTCCAAACTTTACAAATCTACTACATAATTTGCATTCTATAGGTTAGGTTGGTTACAAATTTACTATCCTACAAGACTGCTATAGACTTAGTGTCTGGAATGACTTCTACAAGGTTCTATCCATTTGATCCATACTTTCTAAAATGATTAGATATGGTTGATACCAATGTTTACTTTCTAATAAATGTGACAGACTCCAATTAAGAGGGTCGAATTTGGAATAACCATAAACATATGAATGAAGAAGATTGTAAGGTGTTCATAGTTTTGATTCATTCTATGTCTTGTAGCACCGAGGGCTGTTGAGATGGATATGGAACAACAATGACAATTAGTACTCCTCACTATTAGGGAAAATGATCCTCTATAGCTTTGTTCAAATTTATAGTCAAATGCAAAAGAAAAATAAAAACAACGACAGAGGCTAGGCTAGAGATAGAGGAAAATGAAGCAAGGGAAAAAGAAAAGACAAGACAGAGTTAAACATACAAATTACAAACCATAAATGATGAACTATAGTAAAAAATTGATGAAGACAACATTCCATAACAAGAAAACAATCAAAAACATCTAGTTGGTAGTCCTACCCCTTGCCTTCTTTCTTTTTGTTGCACAAGGGGTGTGCAACCTTTTAATTTGTAGTCATATGATGAGCCTCTGAACTTCCTACTTGTGCTCATATTTTCTTGACTATTTTATTTTTCATAAGCCCTCCATATACTCATTTACATACCTGAATTATTGTCATAATTATCAATGGATATCCATTTCAATTTATTTAGTATTTTCTTGTGAATTGATTTGTTTGGCATAATTATGAGATCACAATGAAAATATATTTGGGTTTCATGAATGACTTAGTTAAAAGGTATCATTTCCATATGTTTCAAAATAGTATGCTACCAAATCTTGTACTGTAAAATGCTAACGAATTTGATTTTTCGGCCTCCTATCGAATGATACTGACAAATATGATTTTGTAGCCTCATATAGAATGTCTTTGATGAATTTGATTATATATCCTCTTGTCGAATGTTACTGGTGAATTTTTGTGGAAAATTTTTGTATGCATGTATTGTAGAATTTACATCTATCTCAAAAGAATGAATTCATGTTGCAAAATACATTACCAAGTTAAATAGTGTGCTATAGAATTTGTAGTTATGTCATTGAAGACTTTATTTGTGTTGTGGATTGCATCATAAAGACAAGAGTTATTATAGAATGCTACAATCTAGCATTATAGGGGTTTGGAATGTTCCTCTCACCATGTGTCTTAGTAAACATGATAAGAAATAACTCATGCAAGCCATACAATAAGTCAATTATTATAGAACTCAAGTAAAATTGGCCACTTCTCATATTAGTCATAAGGGCCATAAACATATCATTGATTTGTAGGAGTTCTATTGGAGGGAACCAAAAATTTCTTGGGGGTATGTTCCAAGAGATATTTGAGCTCATATTTGTATTTAAGGAGATAGGTTAGTAATCAAACCAATGAGATTGGAATCGGTTTTTATTTCCCTTGACATTGTAATTTCAAATTTCTTATCTAATTGAGATCATATTTATTCTCTTAACTTGTTGTTGTAAATAGGGTTTCATTTTGAGGGATTCAACACCTTTCCAATAACACTGATTAAACTATAGTTGATAAATTGCAACACTAATTAAACTAGAGGCTTTATGGCCTTGCAAAACTTCAGATATTTAACATAAAATGGTGTATTGTAGAGGAGTTGTTAGGTCTTGAAACTTTGATATATTTACATAAGTTGAATGATACTTCGTATTTGTGGCTAAAGAGAATAGTGAATTTCTTTAGAGTAAGGGATGACTCTGAAGAAATAAACCACTAGTTGAATCCTCTCTACCCATAAATTAGATTTATTATTATTTATTTATTTAATGGCTATAGCTTTCTTTCATTGTTTTGTTGTATATGTTGGATTACTGAGGGGGGGGGGTGAATCAGTAATAGAGAAATTATCCCTTTTAACCACAAAATGTAAGTGTTATATCAATGTAGCATTATCATCCAATAGTTGAAAAGTAAATAAACAATGAAAAAATGAGCAATCATACACATACACAGTACACCAATGTTCTTACATGGAAACCCAAAGCGGGAGAAAACCACATAATGCTTTTTCTTATATGTATTTAAGAATTACATTCATTGGAAGCACCAACTTCCTTTGTTTTCCATTTGAAACTGGAAGGAGGCTCCAACCCCCTAGTTTCTCAGGATACAACCTGAAGGAAGCTCCAACTCCCCAATTCTCTGGCTACAACTAGAAGGAGGCTACAACTCCCTAGTTTCTCAAGCTACAACCCGAGGGAAGATCCAAATCCCCAATTCTCTGGCTACAACTAGAAATAGGCTACAACCCCCTATGTTCTCCGACTAAAACTGGAATGTTTCTACAACCACCTGTCCTTGCCCTGTCTAATCGCCCTGACGTAGAAGTAGAATGATGGAACCACTGTCACACTATCATTGTGAGATATACTATTGTAAACATATACCAATCAACCTGTAATCAACCTATAACAACCTGTACTAATAACCTGTGCCAACATACACCATACATAAAATTGTACCTCAATCTGTAACCATAAACAAATGCATCAACCATGCACCAAACCTGTACAAATAACCTGTCACAATATCCTATCCAAACAACCTGTAATCAACCTGTACCATAAACAAGTGCATCAACCATGCACCAACATGTACCATCAATGAGTGCATCAACCATGCACCAAATATGTACCAATAATGCATCAAATACACATAAACTATGACTCATCAAGATGTACCAACATCATCAACTATACACCTCATGTATGTGCCAACTCATCAACTACTTGTCTCAACCATGTACCCAACATGTAACTCAACCAAAAGCGCAGATCAATTTCATCATCCAAATATGATTTGTAACTCTGTAATAGACTTGGTGTATATGATCACATACCTTCAAACCTTCCTTAACTTTAACAACAAGAGACTAGCATTTTCATCAAACTTTACTTTAGTCTCACATGACTAATTTTGGATTAGTCAACAACCCTAACTTGAAATAATCAGAACTATGTACCTACAATCAATAAAGATATGAAAACAATACAAAATTTTCTTTAGTTTCTTTTATGCAATTCCTCCAAGTTTCACTACTTGGATCCTCTCATAAAAGGAGTTATAGAAAAAATGGCATACCTTATTGAATTCTGGCGTATTCTAGAGAACGAACTTGTAGAGCATGCCCTGCACGAAATATTTGTTGTATGCATCTAAAAATTGTACACATAATACTACAGACTGTACTCTAACCAATACATTTGGTCTTACTGAATTTGGATATGTTATGAAGAAGTTATGATGTGTTTACCCAAAACACCCATTTTAGACTAGTTTTAGGACTAGCCACAAACCCTATTTTCCACAGAGTGTAACTCAAAAAATACAATGACCCACAAGATTAAATTTATATCACAACTACTATCCATCTAGAATAATATTACCTGCAAATATATCAAAACTCATACCATTATCCATCAAACAAACTTGGGTCCATTACCAAAACCATTGTGCTACCAGAATTTGCTACCGAACTTTCTTCAAGGGTTGACATCAATGACATCCAACCGAATTAATCAACAATATATTCTTTGTTATTTTTAATTTATTCAAGGGTTGTAATTGTTCATGAATCCATGGATTGCTCAGCCACATGTTCCATGGTTGAAGAATTGTTTGTGCATTTATTATGTAGCTACAACTATTTGTGGATTCCTCTTCCAACATGCCATGACCATGTGGTTGGATGAGGAATCAATTTATGGGGTTGAACAACATGTTGTAACGTAGATTTTATGTTTTTCATAAAATAGATTTATGGATTTGATTGGTCTGTGATTCCTGTTTAACATGACATGGTCTTGTGGTTGGTTGAGGAATCAATTTCCTTTATTTCATTATGTTAAATTTAATTTCTAGCAATTGCATTTCAATTCCTAGAAGGTAAAGGTATTTCGTAGTAGTGAATCGAAGTACGGAATGGGAAATATTTGCTCAAGGAAACTCATGCTACAAAATTCCCACACCTTTAACCCATGCATAAGAAACAACATTTAGGTTATCAACACATAGGACTAGTAATACATAGTTCATTCAGTAGCACGTGAAGTCTTGTAGGTTGCATTGCCTCTACACAATACTTCACAAGTTTTACATTCTCTGGGTGATAATTAAGTGCAAGTTAGGGATTCAATAACTCATAAAATTGTTCAATTCTTTGACTCACCACAAACCTCTCTCAAAGACAAGGGCTCATAGAATCTAGAACCAAAATTCTATGGACCTTATTGTATACTCCAACGCATTGAACAAGTTGCCTATTGATTGGCTCTTCAAAGCCACTTCAAGATTCACCCAATCTTTCGTGTGCCCTTTCTGAAGAAGTTCATGGAGAAAAGTTCATAAGTTAAAACCAACCCTCCAAACTTAATGAAGAGGGTACCTTTTGGTTATAGATGAAGGAGGTATTTGCCACATGCTAATGTCTACTGTGATATCACAAAATTAGAGATGCCATAATATAGTGGAAGGATACATAATTGAATGATGCCTCCTAGTAACCAATAATGATTTTACAACAATTTCCACACCTCTACCCTTGAGGACAACATTTCTCGTGAAGGGGGAGGATATGTTAGGTCCCTACACTAACTTACATACTTTTAGGTAGTTACGAGTCATTTAATTAATGTTTGAGGCCATATTCTTTGAATAAAATCCATTAGGTAGTTACTGCGTAGTTACTCAATGTAAATGAATCTTTTTTACTAAATAAGGCCGAGTAAGTGGCATGGGGGCTTCACCTTGTTGACCAATATCATATCACATTCATTCATAAAGGGGATTTTAAAAGAGTCAATATATTGTAGGTAACGGGGGGATGAGATGCGGGGTATGGGGGTTCTAAAAAGGGGTATATGGTAAAAATAAGGGATATCTAGTAAAAATAGATTTTTTATTTTATTGGAAAGATGTATTGGGACATGGGTGCAACAAAAGGATTTTGGGAGGTATTTATCAATATCTAGTGAAATTAGAGGTATTATTTAATATCCCATGAACACACATGCTATTTCATAGGTTCACTAAGTGGAGACCTCGTTCTAAGTGGTTGGTACTCATTAGTGATCAAACCACAAGTAGTTAGGGTTTTGATAGTGATAAGCTATTTATAGAGATAGCTTGCTATGCATTGCTTTGTGAACTATTTTTAATGTATTGGAGCTCTCCTCAATAGTGAAGAGGCATGTGAATATTTATCTCTCTTTTATTTTTATCAATATAAGGGTTATATTACGAGGGTTCTATATCATTATCTCTCTTATTTACTTTTTGTAGTTTTTATTTATTGAATAATTTCTCAATACATGTCATTTCTGTTGGTTAAGTACATTACAATAACAACACTTTGAGGGAAAGGAAATTGAATACCCTAGGAGGGTAAATATTGTGAGTGTTAAGATAAAGGGATGCATATATACATGGTGAAAAATATGGAAAATTTTAAGGATCCATACTTATCTTAAAGTGTAGAAACCTTAACACATATTACTAATTCTTAAAATGCCAATTATAAAATGTTTGGTGATATCTTTGTAAAAATATTCAAACGTATTGAGATTTTATGTAGTTTTTCAGTAAAATAATTTTATCGTACATAATTTGGGAGATTGTTTTGGAAAAAATGGAAATTGTAGAATAACTATTGACAAAAAAATGAAAAAAATATCCCAATGGAAAAATTTATCCCCTAAAATTTTCCTTAGTGAAAAAACCTATAGGTGGATAGATGAAGAAGAGGGAATGAAAATATCCAAAAGTGCGCCAAGATCGCTACTAATATGAGATGTAAGTTTTAGAGTTCTAATTTTAAAATATTGGAAAAGTTAAAGAAAAAGGAGAAATTCGTAGAAGAGTATGTCAAGGTGTTTTGGAGAACAACCATGAGAGTTGGCCATGTGAAGGAGAGTGAAGAGGAGACCACTAGATTTATGAGTTGTCTTATATTGTCTATTGCAAGGGAAGTATATAATAAGAAGGTGCATAACATGGAAGAGGATTATCAATTATCCTTGAAGGATAAAAGGAATTTTTTAAAGAAGGTAGTAGGATTATAGAATAATGGGAAGAAGTGAAGATAAGACACTTGAAGGAGAGAAGACACATGAAGTGCCAGCTGGTGAGTGTAACAAATTTAACATGGCATCATAAAAGAATTTCTCCAAGTTGTTGTGGAGAAAGAGTGAGTGCATGAAGTGCATGTGGTTGAGAGAATGATAGAGGAGATTGAATAAGATTTTACAACATTATAGTTGTATAAGTTCCATTGAGGACGATACATATGCAAACTCTTTATCTATATACCTTTTTTTGATATGGTTGCAAGCAGTGAGCATTATGCAACATGCAAAAAGGATGATGACGTGGTTGAGATTAGTAGTGACAACATTAGTGAAGAAACAAAACATAGTAATCCTATAGATGATAATACAAAAGGGACACATGGGGACAATGTCTTCATGAATATGCAACAATTGCAAAAATAAGTGTTAATACTAGAGATATGAGAATATGAATAAGAACAATAGCAAGTGAACATGCATAATGATCCACATGGAGGTTATTCCAACAATAGTTGTAACATCCCGCTCTGGCACACTTACCAAACTTATTCTTTGAGGACACTTGCTCGCAAGTGATCTNGATTTTTATGATGATAAAACTTTTTCCTTCATTATGATGCGTTAAGTTATATGACAGGATGTTTTTACTACCTTGATGTAGACAAGTGCTGTTGACTCAGTTTCATTGAGTGTGGAGGGTTTCAGACCTTGAGGATGCAGAGGCATCAGTGGAACTCCCTTGGACTCCGGATTGAGTCAGGGAGTGGGCTATTTGGGTTGTTTCATTTACGATGATATTGTTTTGTTTTGATGATATGCTATTGATTTTATGATA